>CAKNYM010052899.1:426003-450660 GCA_932195095.1 Andricus curvator
GGTATATAGGTATAAGGTAGATAGGTATATGGATGTTAGGTATAAATATTTCAGATTGATCTGGAATTCTCGTGTTATTTATTTAAATGACACGTTTATTCCGCAACACTGCTCCGACCCAGGTTGCTGATCAATCTCTCTAGCGATCACCCCAAGTGAAGAGCCTCACAAAATTGTTATGTATGTTTCTCCACTTGGGCCCATTAGTATCCAAGGTCTTTGTTTCAGGCGCCATTCATTCTACTGTCACTCTGTTTACAAACTATTTGTTGCCACACTTTTCTGTCCTGGCATACTACTCTAGCTTCCTTCACGTCCATGCATTTTTTCATGCAAGCTCTTGTGTTTCTATGGCTTCTTATGTCTCTACGGATCAATGTCTCATTTACAGATTCTAACCATTCTTTCGGCGGTCTACCTCTGGGCATTCTACCATTTACTTTACCTTTATACACTTGTTTGGTCAGTCGTTCACCTTTCATTCTTTCAAGATGTCCGAACCATCTTAACTGATTTCTTTCACATATGTCAACTAGTGTCTGTCCTGTACCACATTCTTTGATGATAGTCTCGTTTCGGACTTTGTCCATCAGTGTTTTCCCGCATATTATGCGCAGAGGTTTCATGCCGATCGCGTTAATTTTACTCCTGTCCTTTTCTTGACAGGTCCATGTCTCGCTACCGTATAGTACAGTCGGTACGAATATAGAATTATGTATGGCCATTTTAGCTTTTTTTTGATATGTTTTTATTTGTGAGGATGGATCCTACTCTACCGATAACCTGTCTACCCTTATTTATGCGCCTATCTAACTCCCCATCTATTTTTCCATCGCTAGTGAATAGACTACCTAGATACACGTACTGGTCAACTTGTTCTAATCTCTCATCATTTATGATAATGTTGCATATTGTTTTCTCACTTTTTCCCTCAAACACCATGATTTTTGTTTTATTTACGTTAATTTTGAGTCCCATGTCCTTCATGCTTGTATGAAGTTTATTCAACATTCTTTGCAAGTCCTCGACTGATTCTGCCATAACAATCTTGTCATCTGCGAAAGCTAACCCACGTACCTTGACTGTTTGGAGATCTACACCTTCTTCGTCGAAGAGTGCAGTTCTTAGACACTTATCCATGAATATGATAAATAGCCACGAGGACATAACGCATCCTTGTTTCACGCCTTGCGTAATATCGAACCAGTCACTCAGTTTCCCGTTTACCCTTACGCTCGCTTTACTACCTGTATATATTGTTTTTATTGCTTGCAGGAGCCCTCCATTTACTCCGTACTCTTTAAGAACTTCCCAAAGTTTACTTCTATTTACCGTGTCAAATGCTTTTTCTAGGTCAATAAATGCACAGAAAACTTTCTTTCCTACTCTCAAGCTTTTTTCTGTGATCTGTCTTAGGCTAAATATCTGATCTGTACATGATCTTCCTGGCATAAATCCACTTTGGACTTCCCATATTTTTTCTTCTGTGATTTCCATTACCCTACGAATAAGTATTTTTGAGTATATTTTACTTGCGGTACTTAGTAGGCTGATACCTCTGTAATTACTGCAGTTGCTTTTATCTCCCTTTCTTTTGTATATTGGTACGATAATCGCTTTTTTCCAATCGTCTGGGACTTTCCCCTTCTCGATACGTTTTTCAAGTTCTTAATTATGTCTCGGACCTCAGTGACACAGACTTTTTCAATTGGGTTTTCTAATGCATTATGTTCTATGTCGCAGTTTTGTTGTCCTATATCTTCACCTCCTAATAATTCTTTGAAAGAGTCTTTTAAAGCGTCTACTATCCCGCCTGTATGATATAGCATTTCACCTTTGCTGTTTCTCATGCTGACAAACTCTGTACTTTTACTTCCATTCATCTCTTTAAATAATAGTTTCATGGTTCGTTCAAAGTCTTTTTGTATTTTCTTCTCTTCTTCTCTATCTCTTCTGATTTTATCTTTACTTTCACTGGCTAGTCGTTTAACCTTTTTCTTTTTGTTTCTGTAATCATTTTCAAGCCTATTTATCTCCTCATCATTATGACATGTGATGTTCAACGTTCTCTTGTTCGCTCCTTTCTTTTCTTGTCGGGCTGCCTCAATTTCATGATTCCACCATGCAAAACCAGACTTCCTTCTTACAAACTCCGTACCACACACTTCGGTCGCAGTTTGAATAATAATATCCCGTAACATAGTCCATGCGCCCTCTATATCTCCATTGCTTATAAGCGCCTGCCAAGTTGCCCTATCTATGCGTTCGTTTATCCTATTTTGAAAATCTATCCGCACTTCCGGTTTCTGTACATTTTTAATCTTGATTCGCGTTTGCTTCGTTTTTCGGTACTTTTTCTTATCCATCCCTAACCTAAGTTTATTTTGGAGACTAGAAGGTAATGATCAGTATTGAATTCGGAACCCCTCATGACTCTTGTATCTTTCACTAGTTCTCTTAGTTTTCGATCCACAATAACAAGGGTCAATTATACTGCGGTTATTTTTTTTACACCAGGTGTACGTGTGCATCATTTTATGTCGAAACCAAGTATTTGTGAAAAATAGGCCCTTTTCTAAGCATATGCTAATTAATTTTTTCCCGTGACAATCTTTCCTTGTTATTTCCTCAAACTTACCTAGCACCCTTTCTGTATTTGTATCCTGACGTTGGACGCCGACTCATCCGTTCATTTCTCCTAGAAGAATTTTTCTTTCGCCTTGATCGCAAGTACTTATTGTATCATTTAAAGTGTCCCAGAAGGCGTCTTTGATTTCTCTCGGATCGCTATCAACTGGGATGTAGCACGCTATGATAAATAATCTTCTAATTTATACCTCAATTCTAGCCCACAACAATCCGGGAGATACAAAGTCATGATCTTTGAAATGCTGTCTTGCTTTTTCATTCATAATTAAACTGACCCCTTTACTATAATGTGATTCACTACCTACTCCTGACCATATTTCGAAACCGCCTTTCAACACCCCATTTTCTATGTTTCTACTTTCGCAACCCTTTTCCTTTGTCTCAGGTACACATAAAGTATCTAGTTTCCTTACGTGCATAGTTTCTCGTAGTTCCCTTACCTTAAGATCACTCACTCCTTCAGCATTCCAAACACCCAGTCTCCATTCATCGCCTGAAACTCGACCTTTACGTTTACCGTGTGTATGCATTTCGTCAATCAAAGTTTCAGTCCATTCGGAGGCTATTTTATTGTTTGTATTATTTATTGTTTAGACTGTACACTAACTACCACCTTTATGCGCCAAATATGTTTTGCGAGTCGAAATCATGACCGAATTAAGTAGTGATTCGCCGTATCGTATGTTGGAGAGTCTAGTTGTAACGTCAGTCCCAGCCAAAATTCTGTTACTGGGAAGAAGGGGGGGGGGGGCAGATAATGAAAATCGAGAGTCCCAATTGGTTGGTGTTTTATGTTAAAAAGGTCACCAGCCGTCAGCAGCGTTGTATTAGATAGGAGTTCATATGTGCCCATTTTAGAGAAAAATCCATGTACCCAAAATGCCTTTAAGCATCCTGCAATAGCATATCAAGGGAATCGTCACCAGCCCAAAAATTGTAAAACAATCGCGCAAGAATAGACCATATTACTGGGAGATTCAAACACCACTTTTTAAGAGCTCACAGTCTATTTGCCTTGGAATTGGGAGGTGATAGGACCCCACTCCGTAAAGGCGCCGTTGAACAGTTTTAAAATGCGCACATGGACAACTCGAGGCGGTCAAGTTTCATGTTTCCCTCCCGCCCTTTTTTTGTCTCTTAGAGCTGACGGCCACTTCAACCTTGAAATCCGCTAAAATACTCTGAGGAAAACTCCAAAACGTCTCTTCCAGAATCTTTTCTTTTTTTTTTAAATCTGTCGAAAATTCTTTCAAAAACACTACAAGACAGTTCAATTCTTCGAAATTACTCACTCTGTAGTCCCCTCAAATTACCAAAACTAACTGAAAACCTCCCTCAACATTGCAAAAAGAAAATTCTAAACTCATCCGTACATATATCGTAACCATCGGGTTACAGCGTAGAGCCTTCGTGTAGGCAAAACTTCTTACCTAACCGGAGAGATCGATGCAAGTTGCTTCATAAGAGGGCAACGAGAGAGCGCAGGCTCACAGCCTCCCACTAAAACACTCTCGCGAATAGTGGGAGTCTGAGAGCGGGGCGCGGCCCATAAAAACCCCCGCGCGGGCCGTTTTTTTTTTTTTTAAACAAAAAAAAAAAAAAAAAAAAATTCGGGAGTTGGGGGTGTTGCGTGGCAGGCGAAACAGGGCTTGGAAAGTACCTTGAGAGAAGTCGGAGAATTTTATTCTTCGTTCTTGTCTCGTACTTCTTCCTTAGCACTTGGGAAAAATTTGAGTTCTTGGGTTGAAATCCTAAGTCCTGGAATTTTTTTCTACAAAAGAAAGACCTTCTAAGGCCGGACGGAAGTCAACTTCCCAATCCGGTCTATAAGAGGCAATCTTTCCGAATAACCTTTTGTGAGTACCATTTGAGAATCAAAACTTTCCTTTGGGATATTTTACGCGCCTTGAGCGATATTTTCTAAGTCCTTTTTCCTGCCATCTTTAACGGAGACATGAATCCGGATACTAAAAACGACGAGAAGTCGAAAATAAAAATAATCTTTAAAGGTTTTATCTGGCGATTGCCCACATAAAAGTAAAGTATTGTCAGACTGAGATTTCTCTAGCATAATTGTAATTCAGAGCACGGTCAACCGTGTACCCTGGGTGACGTAACTAGATATAGAAATTTATAACTTGTTAGTCAAATCCTTAGTTACTTATAAGCAGGCGGAAGTCTACTCCCCAATCTGGTTAAGAAAGCGGGCAGAGACAATTCCGGCCTGGGACCTGCGAACGGTTCCCCCACTACACGGCTTCCCCTCAGCCGAACGCTGCTGTCGATCCTGGTCAGCGGGAGTCCTTTGTACCTAATAAGGACTAGAATGCGAAATATAACATAATTTCAAATTAGCACTTGGTAATTGATAAATATAATATTCGAAGTCTGCTAATTATAACGATTCCAACGATATGTTATTTGAATTGAAAAATTGAAAATTGAAGAAGAAATGTTCAAGTTTATGTGAAATTTTATGAACAAATTTTTCAGTGTTTTTATCAAATCCACTGCAGTAGCTTCAATTTATTGGTTGGCTGAAATTTGGCCACATTTGAAAATTTATTAACGAAGATCATAAATTTAGTTTATTTCTCAAACAGTCGGATTTCTCAAAATTCTCCTCGAATAATTTTGCATTCCCAATCCAAAAGTATGAATAGTGTAATTCCTAGCCTAATTTGGAAACTCATTAACAAACATCATACATTTTTTTACTGCTTAACCAATTTGTTTATAAAAGTTAATTAAAAATACTATTTTAACACATAAAAAGCAGAATATAAAGCATTTTCGTGAAGTCAATCTAAAAAAAACAAATACACTAGATTGTATTTGCTTAAGTGTAAAAAAAATTTTGAACATGAACTCGGCTAATTTTGAAAATAATTTTCTTCATTTCAAAAAAAAATCTCAGCCAAAATGCTGAATTTTCAATCCAAAAAGACAAATTTCTGTCAAAACATAGTTTTCAACCCAAATATTTGAATTTTGAACAAAAAAGTTTAACTTTTAACACAAAAATATGAATTTTATACCAAAATAATTGAATTTTCAACTGAAAGAGATAAATTATCAAGCAAAAATTGAATAGTTACATTTGCAGTTTAAAAATTTATTTTTAACTAAAAGATGCCTAGATTTTTTCCTGATGGTTTCTCTCGCAAGTTCCCAGTTCGGTATTCACAACAATTGATAATAAGAATTAAATTTAAGGAAAAATTAAGACTAAAATTTAGGAATAAAGTTACAAAAATATATGTGTGCGATTCAATTCAACATGTTCATAATTCAAGAAAGGCACATTTTCCTCTCACTCTCTTTTGTATTTAAGTTACTTGAGGGTATGATAGACTGTCCTGAACTACTCAAAGAAATATCGTTTAGAGTACCACGTTCAAATTCTAGATATGCAGATTCCGAGATAGTGTATCTACCTGCAATAGCGAATCCAGCGATGTATTATTCTCCAATATATAAAATATTTTGGGATCTGAATGAGATGTTTAAAAAGTGCTCAAATAATTTAGATATATTTGATTGTTCATTTGTCAGTTTTGTGAAGTATGCGAGGGACTATGTTTTGTCTAATAGAGACACTGACTTATGAGTTATATCAAATAATGTTGTAATTAATTCTGGCACTCTGTGTACAAATTTGACCCTGTAGTTGGATTTCTGTTGGGTCTACGTAATAAAGATACAAATACAAATAAAAACGAATTTTCAATAGAAAGGTACGAATTTCAAACAAAGAAATGAATTTTGTACCAAAATAATGAGTCTTCAACCACAAAAATGTATTTTTAACAAACAAAAAAATTTTAACCAAACAGTTGAATTCTCAACCGAAAAGATTAATTTTCTACCCAAAAAGATTAATTTGTAACAAAATACATGAATTATCACAAAACTAATTAAAATTAAGGCATTTTCAACCAAAGCAATGAATTTTCGACCAAACATGGAATAGTTGAATTTTCGGTAAAAAATAATTAATTTTCAACCCAAAAAAAGTGATTTTCATTAAAAACTGAAAAAATGTTTAGTGAATTATAAATTTGGAACAATTCAAGTGAGTTTAAGATATATTTAGAAATTTTGAAAAGATTCCAAAATAATTTAAAACTTGAAAAGATTTCAAAACATTTCAAACAAAACGTAGGTTTTTGAAGATTCTGAACACAACATTTAAAAGCTTTCTAAGCATTTTGAAAGGTTTCATATATATATTTTTTAATTCTTAGGAAAACTAAAAATGAATTCTTTTTTGAAAAATTAATTTCAAAAAATATTTTCAAAAATTTTCAAAATAGAATCTGGAAGATTTTGAAGCAATTTTTTTGATTTTGCCGGATTTTCCAAAAATGGTAGGAAAAATTCAAGTTTCAGGATAATAAAAAACCAAAATTTGCATTAGATTCCTGGAAAATTTTTTTATGATTTTTCAAAACAAATTTTTAAGCGAACATTAAAAAAAGATTTTAGAATATATTTCGATGTATAAATTAATGTTTCCAGCTTAAAATTGCCTGAAATTATATGATTTTGAAAATTTATAAATTTTTTGATTGATTCTTCAATGTTGAATTATTAAACATTTTGGCTCACACTTTTTTTCTTTTTCGACTGAAAAATCTTTCTTGGTTAAAAATTCAACACTTTTTATAAAAAATACTTTTTTTTGTTTGAAAATTAGTCTATTTTAGTTGAGGCTTAAGTTAATAAAAAGAAAACAGAAGTGCCAGTAGTAAAAGATCTGGAGACAGTAATATCAAACATTTTTTGAAGGTAGAATAATTTTTTTCAAAATTGGCCGAATTCAGTTTTTAACTTATTTCCGACACTTAAGCAAATGCAATTTTCCGTTTTGGCCTCTGTTCAAAATGTCTAAAGTTAGATTTAAAAAACGACATTCTTGAGATTGTCTCCATATTCTTCTTTTTATGTGTTAAAATAGTATTTTTAATAAACTTTCATAAATAAATTGGTTGAATAGTAAAAAAAATTTATGATGTTTTTTTAATGAGTTTCCAAATTGAGCTAGGGATGACGCTATTCCTTCTTTTAGACTGGGAGTGCAAAATTATTCAGGAATAATTTTGAAAAATGCGATTGTTTGAGAAATAAACTAAATTTATGATGTTAGTTAATAAGTTTTCAAATGTGGCCAAATTTGAGCTTCCGGAATTTCCCAAGTTAGATAAATTTTGCACCAATAAATGAAATCTACTGCAGTGGATTTGAGTGAAATATTCTGAAAAATTTTCTATAACATTTCTCATAATTTGAACACTATTTCTTCAATTTTCAACTTTTTTCGTAAAATAACATATTGTTGGAGTCGTTATAATTCGCAGATTTTGAATATTATATTTATAAATTTCCAAGTGCCAAATTGAACAAATGTTATATTCTGCATTTTAGTCATCGTTAGATACAATGGACTCCCGCTGACCAGGATATATTACATAAAAACACAAAAATTTCGAGCACAATTTATACGTTCTGTAGAATATTATCAAAGTTATCACAAGCTACCATTAAATGACCATAAAAATTTTAAATTTAATGAATTTCCACAAATTTTGTAATTTTTCATGAATTTCTATAAATTTGAGAAATTACAGCTTGAGCTATTGGGTGTGCGTCCAACAGAACTGTTATTAAAAGTTACCAGTGAATTATCACTATACATTTCCATAAATTTTCGTAAATGCCTATAATTTCCCATAGATTTCCACAAATTTCTGTGAATTATCATAAATTTTGACAAATTTTACAAATTCCGATAAATGTCCACAAATTTCATAAATTTTCATAAATTTCTCAAATTTACAGAATTTTTTTTAATGGGGTTTTCGGGTTTACTTTGGAAACGGGGAACGCTAAAAGATTTTTAAATTCAAAACTTGTTTCAAAGGTCTCTAGAAGCCAACGTCGTCCAACGAGAACAATTTATTGTTGGTTAAGAAATAAAAATTGGATTTACTTCTGAATCCCAAAACTTTTTTGTGAGTTAAGCAAAATTATAATATACTAACGATAATGCCCAGGTGTTGTAGCACGATTCCTGATACCTCCAGGAGAGGAGCCGATAAATTCGTCCATTGTTCGTATTCGACCAAGATTTCCACCTGTAAAATATAATATAGAGATTTTCATCACAGAATATTTTCAAAGAACCCCAAAAATTTGCAATCGGCGACCCCAAAACTCCCCTCATACCAAGTTTCAGACAAACTTGAGCAAATTTAAGAATTTTTGCCGTTATATTGGATCCACCATTTTTATGTGTAACTTTTGACATCAAATTCGAAATTGGTGGCTCCAAAAACCCCTTTTTGCCAAATTCTATACAGATGCGACAAAAAATCGATTTTTGGCCACTTTTATTGGCTCTTGGCCCACTGTGTGACTTCTATATTCAGTTGGGTGTTCTGGCTTCAAAGGTACGCCACGATGGATGCAGTATTTTTTAAAGATTGTTTTTGAGTGTTTTTTAAATCTACGCAGAATGAGCGCTTACGTGAAATTTTGGACATGCACTGTATTTTTAAAAACAGCCCTGCTGAAGAATGCATCGCTGGAGGGCCAACAAACTTCAGGAAGCCATCAAAAACAAAAATTGCAAACACAATTCATATGTCTGGCAGAAAATTATCGAAGTTATCCGAAGTTCCTGGTAAATTACCATAAAAATGACAAATTCAACAAATTTGTATAAAGTTTATATCTTTCCACAAATTTTACAAATTATAATAAAATTCCACAAATTTCACGAATTTTCATAAATTTTAGTAATTATAGCCTGAGCTATTGCGTATGCTTCCCGCAGAACTGTTATTAAGAGTTATTATTATTTTTTTTCAATCTTCTTTTCGGGTGAACCCGGTTTTTCACCATAGCCACGAACTAAGTCAAGTGACTGATGAGATGAGGATGTTATAAGTTAATTTAATACGATGTCTGAAATCTTCTGCGATGATGTTGTACGTACAAAATTAGGAACATAGTGTAGTTTGGAGTTCGTATTCTACCGCTGTTATCCATACACAGCGGCCGTGAGCGTTGGAGGCAACAACAGTCGCCTCTGGATGATTTATTAGAGCAACCATCTGCCACTCCACAGGTTTTTAGTCACTTGCTTCCTGATGGTCTAGAAAATTTCCCACAATGCGACAGGTGTTCAATAAAACAGCCTTCTGAGCTTCTGCCAGTACCCTACTGACTTTAAATGTTCAACATGTTCAGTGCACATTGCCTGAAGCTGAAATCACAATAGGATGAACAGATGCATGTTTCACATTCCTCAATATTGTCTTTATTTCATGCCTTAGCTCGCTATACTTATGGCTCTTGGTTGTATAGGTTGTCTGCAAATTTCGGTTAAGTGGACAAGCAATGTCGATGATGTAGACTCTTCCACCTTTTTTTCTCGCATCACGATGTCGGGTCGATTGGCTCGGATGTAACGATCCGTCTGGATAGTAACATCCCAATATAATATGTAATCTTCGTTTTCTAAAACGGGCACTGGAATGTATCTATAGAAAGGCATCCATTATGTTAAGAGTCCTTTGTTTAGGGCAAGTTGTTGATGTATAATGCTCGTCACGTTATTATGTCTGTGCGTATATACTCTTTGAGCCATTACGCAACAACCATCAATAATGTGCTCGATGGATTCGTTGGTATCTCCACATAATCGGCACCGGTCAACCACGTCTTGATGTTTCACGTGTTTGCGATAATTTCTGGTGCTGACAACCCGGTCCTGAATCGAAATGCCGAATTCTTCCGTTTCTGAATACAGGACGCCCTTTCTCAGCCAAATATTGGATGTCTCACTTTCCACTTTATATTGATCTAACGTTTTGGGGTGTTCGCCGTGGATGGCTTTCTGTCTCCATTTTATTATTATAATTATTAATTTACAATCTTGTTCTCGGGTGAACCCGGTTTTTCATCATAGCCACGGACTAAGTCAAGTGACTGATGATATGAGGTTGTTATAAAGGAGATGTGACATGAGAAGTTGTAGGCTCCGGAAGCTACGATTATGGTTCCCTAAAGCAACCAATCCCGACGCAACTGGTACGTATACGTCATCCGCTTCTGCTTCTTCTGTCCTAGAAGGTAAGCAAGAGCGGGAAATTTACGTGAGATAACATCGGGCAACACTGTTCCTTGGAGTCAGGACTCTAGCCGTGGATGACCTTACGCGGCAGACGGGACAGTTGGAGATGAAGATTCCACCTCTGGATACATTTTTAGAGCTACCAATCTTTGTAGAATGTTAGGAGGAACAGTGTTGACGGACCAGATGAAGTGATCTCAGAAGAACAGCCTTTTGCATCCGGTTCGCGATGGAATGAGCCTGACGCTGGCAAGCCGGAATCTTGTTGATTTGGCTAATAAATTAAGCTTCCATACCTCCAAGACAGTTGATTATGAGAACTACAAGATGGACTTTGTAGCCTTGGTTCAGCCTGCTCAGCTCAAAAAGAAGTGCTTGATATTTCGCCCGTTTTTCTTCCTCCTTTGCCGTGATATTACCATCGGCTGGTGCCGAGAATTCAATCACGTAAATGATCTTGTTCTTCAGATCTTGGAGGACAATATCAGGCTTCGTAGCGCTGATACGTTGAGTAATGTAGAATGAGGAATTCCACTAGATCTTACACTGATCATTCTCCACAACGGACTCGAGTTCCCCCTGGGCGTATTGTAAGACGGGCAATAGATCAACACCATAGAAGTGCCTAAGATGGTAAGATAACACTTTTAGAGCCGCATCATGTCTCTGCTTGTACCCGTAGCATGCATATTTTAAGCATCCACGGAGTACATGTCCAAGTGTTTCTGGCTCTTGCTTGCACGCTCGGCCGTTGGTATCGCCTACAGGTACATTAATTATGCGCTCGCGGTAAACTAAGGTGTCTATAACGCCGTCTTGATAGGAAAAAATAAATCCCTCAGTCTCCGATTTTAATCCAGCAGACTTGAGAAACATATTGGACAGACTCATCGAGAGCTTTTCTCTACGTATAATGCCGTAGAACTTACCATGAAGGGACTTGTCAGCATGTTCTCTTAGTAGAAGCGTATGTTCTGCTTCCTGTACATGACTTTTGAGCACAAAAAGTGTTAGTGATGCTAGGCCATGTGTAGTGCCGCTGGAATCAAATGAGAGGCCAAGCTCCTCTGCGGCCCTATCTGCGGCACGGTATAGAAACGCCGCAGCATTGTCGACTTCATGTTGATATACGAGTCGCATAAGAGAATCTGTGCTATTTAGAACTGATCAGGCTGTAGCTAGAACTGTTCTGCGATGAAGACACTCTAAGCTCAGCAAGCCTCTAACCCCTTTATCTCGAGGGAGGTATATTCGAGGTACGGAAGATCTAGGATGATGACTTCGATGGATTGTCATCATCTTGCGTGAGCTTCGGTCAAGTTGCTTCAACTCATCGACGTTCCATTTTACTGCACCAAACGTGTAGAGCAGCATAGGAATGGCAGCATGTTGGTCGCCTGGATCTTATTTTTTCCAGATAATTCGGAAACCCAAATTTTTCTGAGAATTTGACGATTCCTTTCTCCAAGGGCCGTTTTCAACACACGCACATCTTAGGTTTCCGGTTGCGGTATTCCAAGATATGTATATGTTTCTTCAAAACCAAGATGTTGAATGGTATTTCTGCCTATAAGTTGAACATCCTGATCGTGACGCGATGATGTAGTTTCTCGTCTTCCTTTGTGTAGGTGGACGAAGGCACACTTGTGCAGTCCGAAGCTCATGCCAATCGGTTTAGAATACCTATTTACCGCCTCCACAAGGATGTTAAGGTCCTCTTTCGAGCAAGCAAAGAGTTCAAGGTCGTCCATGTATAAAAGGTGGTTGACCTTATATTCTCTTTTGTTCGGCGAACCACATAGGTATCCAGAGCTTTTGCCTCGAAGCACAATAGATAGAGGCAAGAGGGAGATGCAGAAAAGTATCGGACTTAGAGAGTCTCCTTGAAAGACCCCCCTCTTATATGTGATATATCTTGTAGTCACTTGTCTTTTATCAGATGTTATGACAAATCCTGTCCGCCACGAGAGCATAAGCTCTTTTATGCATCTAACTATTTTTGGATGCAACGCCATGCACAGATTGCGTCGATACCTGATCGAGTCCTGGGTAACACACCTGTCTATTAACAGGTTCTCCCTGCAACCTGCCAGACCTCTCTTGCATCCACGTTGTTCAACTATTGCACTACATACCGGCTCGATAGATGTTAATATCCTCTCTTTGAGGATGCCAGTGAATAGCTTGTAGCTGGTATTTAAACAAGCTATGGGCCTGTAGTTCTTTGGACTTGACAAATCTCCGGTCTTAGGGATCAATACCGTGCATCCTTCCACTAGCCACTGCGGGACGGGTCGTTCTCCGTTTCAGAAAGTAGTAAATATACGAGCTAGATGTTGGGTTGGTGCGTAGAAGTGAACTTCTTCCACCAAAAGTTGTTGATTTTATCTGGCCCTGGCGCTGACAAGTTTTTAGTTCTAGCGATAACTTTCTTCACTTCTTCAGCAGCAATTAGTGGACACTCTGCCTCTGGACCTTGTAACCTTTGCCTTTGGCAAAAGTTACGAAAAAGTAATATATCTAAAGCGTCTTCATTTAGCTGATAAGTATCTCCATATACTTGCTCCCAGAAGACTTGAATCTCTTCTCGACTAGGCGGATTTTTAACGGAACGTGACGTTTCATTGAGCAGACGGGAAGGATGAGTAAAAAAGGTGGAATTTTCCTGAATTCACTTCACTCGCCGTTCAAGGCGCTGTGTCGCTGTTGAAAGAGATCTTATTTTTTGCGTCCAGTGCTGCTTGATGGTCAACAGTTTACACTTGTTCACCGTGTGATTTGCTTTCCTTAAGTTTCAAGCAAGTGCCCTAACTTTTGGACTGCATTTTTTATTTAATGTTATGTAGCTAATCGCGCACTGAATATTTGATGCATGCCGTCTCGCCGTTTCAATTGTGAACTGAAGCTGTGCCATACGCCCGCGAGTCTTACTCAGACGTACTGAAGTATCGTTACTTCTATTGTCGCTAAGCAGGGAGACCGCCTTCTCGTCAACTACACAGTTCAGATTCCAGAGATAAACATCTTCGGGGAGCAAATCGGGGAGAGCAGCATTAGCTTCAGCTAATTTGTCCATCCTGAGAAAGACTTTGTGGTGGATAGATCTCCTACTTCTCATGTTGGCATTATCGGCAATCTGCAAAGGTGGTCTTGCTGGAACGGGTGGAATGTTCGCTGGAGGATGGTGCTCTTATTCTTGTTGATAAAGAGCTTTATATCCGTTCTTTCGCAAAAAGGATATCTGATCTCTTAAATTCTGAGGCGTTTGATGAGCATATTCCGGGTGCATATTGATCCAACGGTCATATAACCTCTGCATGAATCCTCTTCGCGCCTGTGAGCTTCTTTGCCAGCAGGTAAAGATGTCCCTCCAGAGTTGGTCCGACCATTTGAATCGATGTATTATTATTATTATTACCATTAAGCAATTTCCCTTTCGGGGTAGGCGTGACTTGCTCGGTGAGGAAAGGAGTATTGTGAGGTAGGGGGTATAGATTTTTTAGATTGATCTAGAATTCTCGTGTTATTTATTTAGATGACATGTTCGTTCCGCAACACTGCTCCGATCCAGGTTGCTGATCAATCTCTCTAGCGATCAACCCAAGTGAAGAGCCTCACAAGGTTGTTATATGAGTTTCCCCATTTGGGCTCATTAGTATCCAAGGTCTTTGTTTCAGGCGTCATTCACTCTATTGTCACTCTGTTTATAAACTATTTGTCGCCACACTTCTCTGTGCTGGCATACTTCTCTAGCTTCCTACACATCCATTCATTTTTTCATGCAAGCTCTCGTGTTTCCATGGCTTCTTATGTCTCTTCAAGTTAATGCCTCATTCACAGAACTAACCATTCTTTCGGCGGTCTACCTCTGGGCATTCTGAGATTTACTTTACCTTTATACACTTGTTTGGTCAGTCGTTCATCTTTCATTCTTTCTACATGTCCAAACCATCTTAACTGATTTATTTCCTATATGTCAACTAGTGTCTCTCCTGTACCACATTCTTTGAGGATTATCTCGCTGCGGACTTTGTCCATTAATGTTTTCCCGTATATTGTGCGCAGAGGTTTCATGCCAACCGCGTTCACTTTACTCTTGTCCTTTTCTTGACAGGTCCATGTCTTGCTACCGTATAGTACAGTCGGTACAAATATTGAATTATGTATGGCGATTTTAGATTTTTTTGATATGTTTTTATTTCTGAGAATGGACCCTGCTCTACCGATAACCTTCTTACCCTCATTTATGCGCCTATTTAATTCCCCATCTATTTTCCCGTCGCTAGTGAATAGGCTACCCAGATATACGTACTCATCATTTAGGACAATGCTGCACATTGTTTCCAAACTTTTTGCTTCAAACACCATGATTTTTGTTTTATTTACGTTAATTTTGAGGCCCATGTTCTTCATGCTTGTATTGTGTTTATTCAACATTCTTTGCAAGTCCTCGATTGATTCTGCCATAACAATCTTGTCATCTGCGAAAGCTAACCCACGTACCTTCACTGTTTCGAGATTTACACCTTCTTCGTCGAAGAGGGCCATTCTTAGACAATTATCCATAAATATGATAAATAGCCATGAGGACATAACGCATCCTTGTTTCACGCCTTGCAAAATATCGATCCAGTCACTCAGTTTCCCATTAACACTTACACTCGCTTTACTACCTGTATATATTGTTTTTGTTGCTTGTAGGAGCTATCCAATGACTACGTACTCTTCAAGGACTTCCCAAAGTTTACTTTTATTCACCTTGTCAAATGCTTTTTCTAGGTCAACAAATGCACAAAAAACTTGCTTTCCTACTCTCAAACTTTTTTCTGTGATCTGTCTTAAGCTAAACATTTGATCTGTACATGATCTTCCTGGCATAATTCCACTTTGGACTTCTCATATCTTTTCTTCTGTTATTTTCATTAACCTACGAATTAATATTTTTGAGTATATTTTACTTACGGTACTTAATAGGCTGATACCTCTGTAATTACTGCAGTTGCTTTTACCTCCCTTTCTTTTGTATATTGGTACGATAATCGCTTTTCTTCAATCATCTGGGACTTCTCCCGTCTCGATACATAAATTGATCAATTTGCACAACCTGTGAGGTATGTACTCGCCACCGTATTTGAGCATTTCAACGCTAATACTGTCTACATCAGCAGCCTTAACATTTTTTAAGCTCTTAATTATATCTCTAACCTCAGTGACACAGACTTTTTCAATTGTGTTTTCTAATGCATTATGTTCTATGTTGCAGTTCTGTTGCCTTATATCTTGTCCTCGTAATAATTCTTTGAAATAGTATTTTAAAGCCTCTACTATCCCGTCTGTATCATATAGCATTTCACCTTTGCTGTTTCTCATGCTAACAAACTCTGTACTTTGACTTTCCTTCATCTCTTTAAATAATAGTTTCATGGTTTCTTCAAAGTCGTTTTGTATTTTCTTCTCTTCTTCTGTTCTGATTTTATCTTTACTTTCCTTGACTAGTCGTTTAACTTTCCTCTTTTTGTGTCTGTAATCATTTTCAAGTCTATTTCTCTCCTCATCGCTAAGACCTGTGATGTTCAACGTTCTCTTGTAAGCTTCGTTCTTTTCTTGTCAGGCTGTCTCAATTTCATCATTCCACCATGCATCACCAGACTTCCTTCCTACAACTCCCGTACCACACACTTTGGTCGCAGTTTTAATAATGATATCCCGTAACATAGTCCATGCGCCCTCTATCTCTTCATTGCTTATAAGCACCTCCCAAGCTGCCCTATCTATGCGTTCGTTTATCTTATTTTAAAAATCTATTCGCACTTCCGTTTTCTGTAAATTTTTAATCTTGATTCGCGTTTGTTTCGTTTTTTTTTGGTTCTTTTCTTTATTCATCCCTGAATTAAGTTTATTTTGGAGACTAGAAGGTAATGATCAGTATTGCATTTGGAACCCCTCACGACTCTTTTATCTTTTACAATTCTTCTAGTCTTTCATCCACAATGACGAAGTCAAATATACTGCGGTTATTTTCTTCACACCAGGTGTACGTGTGGATCATTTTATGTCGGAACCAAGTATGTGTAATAAATAGGCTGCCTACTTCTGACCATATTTCAAAGCCGCCTTTCAAGACCCCATTTTCCATGTTTCTACTTTCGCAATCCTTTTTCTTCATGACAGGTACACATAACATATCTAGTTTCCTTACGTGCATAGTTTCTCGTAGTTCTCTGACCTAAAGATCATTCACTCCTCTAGCATTCCAAACACCCAGTCTCCGTTCATCGCCTGAAACTCGACCTTTACGTTTACCGTGTGTATGCATTTTGTCGATCCGAGTTTCAGTCCATTCCGAGGCTACTTCATTGTTTGTATTATTCATGTTTAGATTGTACACCCAACTATCACCTTTATGCGCGAGATTTGTTTCGAGAGCCGAAATCATGTCCATTTAAGTGATTATTCGTCGTACGGTGGAGAGTCTAGTTGTAACGTCAGTCAATAAATTTCGACAAGTTTCACCAATTTTCATAAGTTTTTTGAATTTACAGAAATTTGTTTGTTAAAAAAAGCGATTTTCAGTTTTATTTTGAAAACGGGGGAAGCTACAACATTTTTGCACAGAAAAAAATGATGCGCAATTGAATTTCCTATAGGAATATGTACTTTTTATGTTAAAATTCGAAACTTGTTTCAGAGGTCTCCAGGGGCCAACGCCGATCAGCGAGAACAATGTATTATCGCTTAAGAAATAAAATTTGCATTTTTTGCTGAATCCCAACAATTTTTTGTTAGTTAAACAAAATTATAATATACTAACGTCTATTCCTAGAACCTGTAGGACGGGCGTTGGTGGATTCGTCACTCGGCGGCGCGGACGACACGGGCGGAAAGACCCGGATCAACGCATCCTGATCTGTTATTGGATAAGATGGTGGTGGATTTTGGCCAGGCCCAAGCAACCCTGAATGCTTGAAGTGAGATTACATTGATTAGGTACTGTATAGAAGTACTTTAAAAAATTTTTCCCCATACAAAATTGTTGTCCAACAATTTTTTTTAAATATTCTAAGCTTTTACTTTTTTAAATAATTTTTTTTATTTTTAAAATAATGCCAACATCATTCAACTGAAACCTGAGATGAACTAGTGATTAAAAAAATGTTTCAACTACTTTTGCTGTGATAACAGTTTTTTTTAATTATACAATAACTTCTGTAGATTATACAGTTCTCAGTTTGGAACATAACTTCGTAATTATTTTTTACTTAGCTTTCAAGCAGAAAGAAGCCATATTTGAAATCTATAAACTAAAAAAATAAGAATGAAAATGATTGTTTAAAACAAGCGCTTCCAGAATTTTGTTGTCTTGCATATCAAAAATTTCGAAACATCATCCGAGGAGAAAATTCTGCAAAAAAAAGTCCAGTAATATCATTTTTGCCTACTCATAGAGGAAGATTTGTAATGGTACCAATTTCGAAATTTTTTAAATTCATTTAATTAAACTTTCCTCATTTTTCAAATGTTTAATACAATGTTCTATGATAAATAATCCGGATTTATATGTTTGTGTATGTGTGTGTGGATGTCACACTTTTTGTGAACACTATGACTTGAAGACCGTGCAGATATGTAAATTGATAAAACTTGGAGGGCCTATTTTCACCACTAATATCTTGAAACTTACCATAGGATTTCTGAAAATATTTATTACATTTTTTTAGCACTTTATATTATTTTAAAAATCGTTTTTTTTTGTAAAACTTTTTTCATTTACATAATTTAAATTTGATGCATGAATATAAAAGATTCTTTGCCTTGAGACGAATCGATTGACCTATAATATTAATACATGGTCTTAAAGAGTACGGAAGTTATGAACATTTATATAATATTAAAAATCCGTTTTGAACTGAAAAACTTTTTTCATGAACATAATTCGAAGTTTATACAAGAATAGAAAAGACTCCTCGATTCAAGACGCTTTTATTGACCTATTTGTATTTTGTTATTTTGACTTCCTGTATGAGAAAACAAAAATATTTGTTAATTAATTGAAATGAGGAAGCAAAATGCTCATCCAATGAGCACCAACAAATTGTAAATACAAATAAAAAGGAAATGCCCGAGATCGAATTCACCGCTAGTTTAATAACCTTTTGCACTAAAGGAATTGTGGATTGAATCTTTTGTCTATTCAACAGTTATAATTTTACAGCAAATTTTGCAGAACTCTTTTGAATCTATATTCAATTTTTTACAATCCCTGAGTAAAAAAGTGTTTTATGTAAAGAATTTTTTGTTCATAATTAATTTTTTTTTATTTTTAACAAAGCGCTCCTACACTTATTTTTTTTTTGCGTAAAATATGCGCGTACCTCGTAAGAATAATATTCCGCAAAAAATTGTTGTAATATCTTTTTTAGGATAAAGTGGGTTGAGGCTCACCAAGCTCACACCGCGCCCTGTTGCTACTCGAGAAAGTCTACCAGCTCTACGACCTGTTCCAGAAGGCCTTGGAGGAATTCCTTCAGAATGTCCCTCGATATATCCATCTGTAAGAAATAATATAGGGAATTTTATTACAGAATTTTTTTCAACGAAATCCAAAAATTGGCTATTGGTCTAAAATAAAGATAACCCAAATGTAATCCCCCCCAAAAATTATTGGTAATATATAATATTTCCGTTATATTTTCGTCACGTATAATTTATAAACAAAAAATTTCCAGAAAGCTTCTTCCGCCAATTTTCCATTCCCCGGCATTCCCCTCGATATCAAGAATAGCAAGAAAAATTTTGTTCCTTTTTGTTCCTTTTCATGTACTAATGCAAAAACGGCATAGATTAAAGAAAATCATTTTCCCGAAAGAAATCGTAAGATTTCGGTAATTAAAATATAAAACTTATATTTCACAACCTATAAAATTAATAATAATCAATATTCAAAAAATATTGATCATCGAGCATGTAGACAAAAACATTAACATATATATTTCGCTCGCCAATAAACCATAACATCAAATATTAAAATATAAAACATTCAGACATAAATATTAAAATAACATTTTATGCAAATTATTAAGAATAGACAAGTAATTAATTTCTAAAAAATAAATTGTATTGAAAACAATTTTGTTCGTAAAATTTTATAATCAAATTTTATAATGCGTAAAAAGTCAACTAAAAAGGACTCATGAAGAAATTTCATAAAAGTTTCATCTTGCCTTTTATTATTTCATACAACTTCATAAATCCGTTTCTTATGTCTTTGGAACTTTCTGTAAACGCAGCTAACCCTGCGGAAACTACATTTTTAGGATTTTTTTAGGCTAATCACACGTACAGTAAAAAAATAAAATATTGAGGAACAGTTTTATCTGCTATTTCAAAGCATCAATTGCATATTTTATTATTTTTGAAAAGCATACTTTGAACGCTTGATAAAATGCGAGAAAAAACTTGTAATAGTAATAATAATAATAATAATAATGATAATAGTAATAAGATCCTCGGTGGCTCAGTTGGTAAGACGCTCGAACTTCACCTTAGAGGTCCGGGGTTCGATCCCTGAGCCGGTACCTCTTGAAATTTTTCTATGTACCTTCACCGAGGTTCTGGTGGTTCGGATCCCACCTTAAGCTGTAGGTCCCCCCATCATGCACTTGACTGCAACCTAGTCCGTGAATGGTGGGGTAAAAACCAGGCTTTGCCCAATATGTTAAGGCACACGCTCTTATCAGATCACTTGATTGCATTATAATAATGCCTCCGTTACTGATAATATATACCGGGACAGCCCCGTGCATACTATTCAAAAAATAAAAAAATCCAACTCTAACCAAAAATGCCTTCGACATATTGGGCTGTAACCATCTTAAGCCTGAGACAATAATTTTTGTTTAATAGTATAATAGTTTTATAGTATAATTACATTATTCCAACCGCTTCTTTCAATCAATGTGGAGAGAATACCAAACAAAAAATCAGAAATGTGCATCGATGTACGCAGTTCCTGTATTTTGCCCAAAAGAAGAAAGAATCGTATAAAAGAAAGTTGAGTATCACAGGCTTCAGCGATGAGGAGAGAAATATACTTGAAAATGATTATAGACACAAACAGAGGAAAGTTATGAATGAGCGTTGCGCAATATGAAGGAGGTAGGAGTACAGAGTTAGGCAACGTGAGAAATAGCAAGGGTAAAATGCTTTTTATGTTAAGTTTGAAATCGGCGACCACAAAACCCTCCTCATACCAAGTTTCAGACAAACGTGTGCAAATTTAACAATGTTTGCCGTTATATTGGGTCCACCATTTGAATTGTTAACTTTCTACATCAAATTCTAAAACAGCGACTCCAAACATCCCCTTGTACCAAGTTTTATACAGCTGCGACGAGAAATCGAATTTTTGCCACTTTTATTGGATTTTGGCCCCCTATGCGGCCGCAAGCAGTGCTCCAATTCGGTGTTCCGGCTTTAAAGATACGCTTTGATGGATGCAGTATTCATTCAAAGATTATTATCGAGTGGCTTTTAAATTTAAGCAGAAAAATCGCCAACGAGAAATGTTGGACACGAACTGTATTTTTCACAACAGCCCTGCTTGAAGTTGAATCCTCGTGTGCACAAATTTCGCGGCGCTGTACGGTTTCTGTCTAGTGCGCCTTGAGTCGATACTGGCTGCGCTACTGTCAGACTGTCCAGCGGCTAGACTGGGATGTAACGCCCGGATCGACTAGTTTTTAGACAGATCTTCTATTTTTATGAAAAATAATTAATAATTAAAAATTAATTTTGTTTTATTCAAGAAGACTGTAATATATAGATTTTTCAGTTAATTAAAAATAAAAAAAAAGATTTTGTACGTGAAATAATGAAAAACTGAATGCCCACAAATCTTGAACATACGGGGGGTGTCGTACATTTGATGTGACACCATAATATTTTGCTGTAACTTTGTCGCTATAACTCATTGAGCTATCTTAATGTTGAAAAATTATTCTTTTTGCTGGATATGAATTTCAATCCATTTCAACGTAATATTCATTTCAATCAAAATGTACTATTTTTAAACATTAAAAGTGCTGAATATGTGAAAAAACTATTGTAAATAATTAAGTTTTTGCAACACCCACCTCAAAAGTTGACGTTTTCATGCTTCTAAATATTGTGCCTAAAGGATCTTATTTGAACAGACTGTGTGCGAAAAATTTTGGCGCATGCGCAGTTTGAAGATGGCTTACTTTTGGCACTGGTGAAAAAGCTGCGCATGCGCACTTTCGAGATGAGGTACTTTAGAGTTTAGACACTGGCATAGGTAACTTTAAACACTGGTATTGGTATCTTCTTGAAATAAATTTAGATTGAACTTGAACAAATCTTTTGATGATTGAAGTTTTGTTTTTAGGGTTTCGTAGCCCCCCTCCCCCCGGGCAAAAGAGCATAAACGCCAACATATTTTTTTAAATAATTTTTTTTCCAAGAAATTTTTTTGTTCCAAAATTTTTGTTTCAAAAATGTATCAATTTTATTCATACTATATTACATTTTTAAGTCTTCTTAAACTAGTTAAAAAAATGTGTTAATTTTTTGTGGGACTTTGCCAAAAACATGAATTAGAAACATCAAGCGCTTCGTTTATCGAGTTAATTTTAAGCAACGGAAGACTTCCAGTGAGAAAGCTGTTGATTAAGATCTGAAGAAGTTTCCTGGAAAGTTTGAGCTCAAACAGATTAATGGTTGAAAAATTATGAATGTTTTTCTTCCTTATTTAGTTTTAGGAGACTTATAAATGTAATTCAATATTAATAAAATTGATAAATTCTGGAAATTGACTATGTTAGTGCGAGTTCGAGTGAAAAAAGATTGAAATTGTTTGTTTTCGACAATTCTAGTTTTTATCGATTACTTCAAAAACTGCAAAACCCACAAATATTTACTAGAGGAAAAAAATGCGCCTCGAAATTCTCTACAAGTCTCAGTCCTTAAAACTAAAATTCAAAAAATTTAAAAAATTGACTTTCTGGAAATACTTCTCAGGCTGAATCCACGAGTATCCCCTTTTGATCCGGAGAGGTTCAATTAGGAATAAAAAAAAAACAAGTCCATTTTTCAAAAAAAAGGGCTCTAGGCGGGCTTGTATTCAACCCTTTAGATTATGTGGTTAAAATATTACATAAACATGGACTAAAAATCGACCCGTTTGAAGCACCTTAAGAGTTCGGGTCGGCACTAATCCCTTCAATTTCTTAAGGGTCGGGGTCCGGACCCGAACCTTTTAAATTGTTAAGAGTCCTGGTCCGAACACGGGTCCTTCAATCCCTTAAGGTTCCGGCTCCAAACCCGGACCTTAAAAATTCTTAAGGGTCCAGGTCCGAAGCTGGACCCCTTAATTCCTTAAGGGTCCGGGTCCAAACCGTTTAAATTCTTATGGGCCCAGGTTAAGACCGGACCCTTGAGGAACCCTTTAATATAGGGTAAAAGCTAAAGGGTTCCTTGAATTATATTTGAGAAACTTGCAAAGTTGATTTGAGAGAGAAGGAGCAGTTGAGTTGGAGGTATTGAAATTATTGAGTTAACTTGAGATTGCACAAAAGGGTTGGACGGGAACTAAAGATCTGCAGAAGAGAGATACTGCACATTATTATACGCAGTAAAGTTACACGGCATTTTCGTTTACACATCAGAGTTCAACGTCACATGCTACTGCGCAGTAGAGTTGTACGACATTTGCAGCTGCGCAGTACACTTACACAACACATATGGCTGCGCGGTATAGTCACACGGCACTTATGACTACACAGTATAGTATAACGACACGCTTGCCTGCTCAGTAAGGTTAGAGTAAACTTTGAGATGCGCAGTATTGCTACATAGCACTTACATCTGCGCAGTAGAATTCTATGACACTTACGGATGCGGGTAGAGTTACGCGGTATTTATGGCTGCGCCGTACGGTTATTAGGTATCGATATATGCGCAGTAAAGTCAAATAGCACTTAAAGCTGCGCTGTATGGTACAATGGCACTTATGACTGCGCAGTAAAGATAGGGGTACTTATGGATGCGCAGTAGAGCTACGCAGAACTTACATCTGCGCAGTAGAGGTCCATGGCATTTAAGGATGCGCAGTATGTTAACATTTCGCTTATGGGTGCGCAGTAATGTTAGGGGTACTTATAGACACGGAACATTCCGAGGCTGGAACGCAACCGCAAACAAAACAGAAGCAACTTCAACATTCAAAAAACAGAAAATTGAAATAAAGTTTGGAAATGATATGTAATTAGTAAATTTGGTGTCAAGATTAAACTCAGTTTTATGTAAATCTACCATTTCAATTAAATGTTTAAAATTTGAGTAAAATTTTCGAATTTTGAAAATTTGACCCCTTTGTGTTCTGTGCCCCGAAAAAAACTCTCGTACTGAGTTTCATGTAAATCTACCAATTCAATAAAATTTTTTTAATTTGAGTAAAATTTTTGAATTTTGACCCCAAATTTGTGTTCTTTGCTACAAAAACCTCCCTTGTACTGAGTTTCATAGAAATCTCCCAATTCAATAAAATGTTCAAAAATTGAGTAAAATTTTGGAATTTCTCAATTATTATCCAAAATTTGTGTTCTGTGCCCCAAAACCTTCCCTCGTACTGAGTTTCATATAAATCTGTCGAATTAATAAAATTTTCAAAATTTGAGTAAAATTTGGAAATTTTTGAATTTTTACCGCAAATTCGTGTTCTGTGCCCGAAACTCTCCCTCGTACTGCGTTTTATATAAATCTGTTAAATTAATAATAATTTGGGAATTTTCGAATTTTCACCGCAAATTCTTGTTTTGTGCCCGTAAAAGTTCTCACGTACTGAATTTCAT
>CAKNYM010052900.1:0-15629 GCA_932195095.1 Andricus curvator
TTTAATGAAATAATCTTTATAACTTGTGGATCAAACATTTTTCTGAGCACGTGTGAGGTTTTGAAATGTAAATTCACAATACCCACTAGTCGAAATTAGAATAAAAGTAATTGTTTATTTTATTTTTTTTATTCCTGGGCCTTGACGATTTTTTTCTGTAGTATTTCTATGCTTACAAATTCCTGACATGCTCAAGAAAATTATAAAATCACAAGTGAAGTTGATAATTCTATTAAATAACAAATTCCAAATTTATGAAAACCACTGTAATTGTAATTTCGCCTTCTGAGTCTAGCGCATTTTTTTCTAGTGTATTACTAATTTTAAAAACTCCAAACATAGAAAAAAAATTCTAAAATCACAAGTGAAAACATGTATCATGTCGAATACCAAATTCCAAAATTTTAAAAATGACTGTGAATCTCATTTCGACTCCTAGATCTTATGGATTTCTTTCTAGTGAATTTCTATATTTAAAAAGTCCACACATGCTCGAAAAAATCTTTAAACCACATCTTCTAAAGATAATTTCACTAAATACCAAACACAAAATTTTAAACATTGGCTGTTTTATCAATTTTGACTCCTGAGGCTTCAGGCCAGTGGAATTAGACATAAAAATTGAGTCAATTTACAAAAATTCCGAAGTTCTTCAAAAAAATGGTACATTTGTGTTTTTATATGTTTAACGTGGTCGGGTCGCCATTTTGTTTCAAAAAATTAATTTGCAAAGTTTTCCCCCCATTTCTCCACGAAAATTCAAAACATTTTGCAAACTTGAGTGAGTAAATATATACTCAAGTCTCTATCCTGTATTAAATTTTCAAAACGTTCTTGATGCGGCAACATTGTTAATTATAAACAAATTAACATTTTGTTAATCACTCCTGAGCGAAAATACCGAAGGTTTTGCACAATGTTGTTTCTTCTTTTTTTCCACCGAAAAGAAACTATTGTATGATTTGCAAAACTAAATACATAACGCAAATTATCGTTTTTAATATAATTGTTACATTTTTTGCAATTCGACTCCTAGAATTTCAGTACACTTTTACATATTTAAGATAGTAAGCAATAATTGTTGAAGGTGATCGAAATCTTAATACAAGAACTGTGTTTTTAAAAACGATTTTTTTAAGAATGTTCAAAAACATTTTCTTTTAATTGAATCATAGGTATAGCAGAGTTTTAATAAATTTTTATTAAATTTATAATAATTATAATATGTATAATGCTATGTATGATATTGCCGATATTCCAAAAAATCAAATATTATTATAAATGACTCATTTAATTTATTGTAATTATTTATTTATTGCGTAAAGGATAATTAAGCCTAACGTATTAATTACTTGAAATAATAAACAATCATTATTTCATAGTCTAATCGCAAGTCAAATCATACAAACGCTATTATTCTCAATGATTTATTCACACATCAAGCACTTTGAATGTTTAAAAATTGTACATGTTTTATTGAAATAAATATTGGGATGTAATGAATTGAATTGCATATCCGACAGAATGAGAGAAAATATAACTTTTAGATGGCCGAAGTATTGAGGCGACGGGACAAAGTTACAACAATATAATAGGAAGTTAAATCAGAAGTTCGTCATCCGGCGTATGTACAAGAGATTTGCGGAAACTCATTTCTTCATTTTTTTTTTACAAAAACTTTTTTATATTTTCAATCAACTGAAAAATCTACATATTGGACGTTTATCGTATAAAAAATAATTGTATTATTTAATTGTTCATTATTTTTTTTATCAAAATAGCCGATCTGTCTAGAAACTAGTCGATCCGAGCTTTACATCCCAGTCTAGTCACTGGACAGTCAGCCTGTGGCGCGCCAGTGTGGACTCAAGGCGGACTAGACAGAAACAATACAGCGCCACCAAATTTTTTCACACAGGGACCGACAACAATATTGAAATTGCAATTTAAAAAATTAGGTACTTTGTTAAACTAGCAAAAAAAATACAAACATTTCAAGTCCCGGAAGTTGGAATCACAACATTGTCATATCGATATGGGCGCTATGTTATAATTGAGTGCTAATTTATGCTGCAGAAAAAAATGTTATGCCCGGTAATTTTGGTGAAAAATATGTAGTAATGCTAGCTTCACCTGAAGCCACAACTCTGGTACGCGAAACTCGGAAACTATAAGTGGTATCAAATTCACTTTTGCGCAGGAATTCAGTGCTAATTAAGTGCTCTGGATTCGTGCTATGCACAAAATCCGGGCACTTTTTTTAACAAAAACGTGTAGACATGCTGGATTCAGATGACTCTTGTATGTGACACTCGGCAACTATAAGTGGAATCACATTGTACTTGGCGCAGGAATTCAGTGCTTATTTAGTGCTCATATATGCCGCAAAAACTAAATTTTGTGCCTGGTAATTTTAGTTAAAAACCTGTAGTAATGCTAACTTCAGCTAAAGCCACAACTCAGCATGTGAAACTCGACAACTATTAGTGATATAATATTTCGGTCATTTGAATGTTGAAAACTTGAAGTACGTATAGTTGCCTTGAAATAATAATAAACGTGATATAATTTCCATATAAGTTTTAGATATCACGCAGTCCTTTGAAAACATAGAATCGCACATGAGGATTATTCAATTTGACGGTTTCATAATCCATTATCATGAAAGAAATCTAAAAAAGAGAGAACTCATGGAGCACTCATGGAGTGAAAAGATTATTTTTATCAATAATTGATTGGACATTCCAGTATTTTTTCTTTAGAATACGTATCTGAAGGCGAAAATGTTCTATCTTCTCGCGTTTTTCATAAAAACAGGTTTAAAAAGCGAAAATGACCTGATGTTTACGCAGCATGATTTTTTGTTTTTTATGTGACACTGAACATTGAATTTTAAACATCTCCGAAAATATTGCTACTACGAAATAAATAATGTCAAATTTCCGAATCAGTGCCAAAAAATACATAAATAAATGCCATGAAAGTTAAATAAATAAGAATGTTATATGTTTTTGTGACGTACTGTAATACAATATAAATTATTAATAATAAAATTATTTTTAAAAATCTGCACGCTGCATGGGTGCGCTTCTTTTAGGTCTCGCGCTTTGCGCTCAGTCTTTGTTCTTCCGCCGCGTTTGTGCATAAACCGTTTACAATTACAGATCGAACCTTTAAGATCTGTAATTTGGTGATTGCGCCCGGGACTTCTGTTTTGCGTGAAAGTGTTTGCCGTTAAGAATTTCACTGTACCTAGCTTGTGTCGTTTTTTCATAAATTCAAATTTGTGGTTTTTAATGTAATTTGTTGCCATTAAAACGCAAATTACGAGCCTCATCAAAAACTGATTAGAGAAAATTTCTAGATTTTATTTAGGCAAAAAATTTAGCATTCAGCATTTAATTCGATCTTGCGTCATTATTCCAAAAATTAAAATCTTTCTTTTCAATGTTATTTTTCACAAAGAAAATAAAAGCAAGTGGTCTTTTATTGTTCAAGCAATATGTACTTGTTCAAACGACGTATTATGTTATAAACGCGAATTATTAGCATTCCTGAATGCTTTGGCCTAATTAATAATTGTGAACATCCACCTCTGAACATACTTGTTATATTTATTTATTCTTATTTATAAATGTACAGAAATGGGTATTCACATTGTATTAGTTAGTTCATATCATCAAGTAAATGCTATTACTTTGCGATGAAAAAAGATAATAATTCTTCGAACCAGTAAAAATTGTTTGAACAATTGGCTGTAGGTTAAAAAATCCATGAAGTAAGCGAAAGTAATGAAACTTATTAAAATTAAATTAATGATTTTAATCATGTTCCGATCACCTTACACTGATAGAAATTTCTATAGCGATTTTACTATAAATGTAATGGAAGCAATATGCATATATGTGTAGTAAATTTAATATATCATCATCTTGTCAAATTAATAGACATGTATAGTAAAACAAAGTGCGTGAAAGTTGAAAGTTCTTTGATGCACACAAATCTTGTCAAATATTTAATACTAAAGTAATAACCTACAATTCATCGACTAAAATCATATTTATATTCAAAGTGCAACGTACGGGTGGGATTTTCTTCAAAATTCACTGTAAATGTTAGAATTTTAACGAAAAAACCGCTGCTTTTAGGTTAGGTCTCTTATTTATTCGCTTAATTGAACTTTTCCACCTGAAACCCAGTATATTTCATGTTTAACTAGAAAAAAAGTATTATGCTTTATTATTTAGAATTTAAAATTACTGCCAAAATTAATTTTAATTTGCGTAGAGTGAAATTACCTAAATTTTTAAGAGTTGAACAGTATACATGTATATCAAATTTACTATGCAGCCTCTCAATTACTATTTCATAGACCGAGTTTTTAGATTTACTATACAAATGAATAGTAAATGTATATTAAAATTGCAAACATTGTTAACAGTGTACAAAAATGGTTTAAAAGAATATTCACTTTAAAAAAATGTTCACGCAATTCATTAATTGTATATTGCTCCTCGTTTTTTTCAAAGGTTTCCTTTTTTTTCTACACCGGCAATTATTTTATTGCTTTCGAAAACTTTTTCAGAGAAACGAGAAACCTTCAAAAAACCTCAAAAATTATATATAATGCAATGTATTCGTGCCACATTATTAATCCAATAAAAAAACAGTAAATCTATTACAAACTGTATAGCACCCTTCAATAGTAAGAGAAAATCCTCGTGCAACACATTGAGAATTTAATCTGGGGAATAAATAAAAAAATATCAGTTTGTTTATCATTATCAATGTTTCAGGGTAGTAAACAGTTTGCAAATCTAATATGATGTTAGCACTAAGTTAATTATCACTCAGTACGATTAGCGCAACGTTTTGCAAATTTAATATTTGTTAGATTTCGACTCGGAAGTGATAAACAAAATAATAATTCGTTTATAATTCATAACGTTTCCAATTGGAAACAGTTTGCAAATGTAATATGATGTTGGTAATAAGTTGCTTATCACTTAATACGATTTGTAAAATGTTTGTAATTTTTCGCTAGTTTATAAAAGTAACTGATTTGCTTAATTGCAATTTTATTATTATTTCCGGCAAGTGATTCACATCGACACGAGAAACTCAACTGTTTCACTCGACGTCGTTCGTTATCAGCCCCTTTTTTCGAACGATCATCTCGTGTATTCATTTGTTAAATTTCGAATCATCGTCTCATTTTTCGAAAGACATCGAACGAGGTCCTTGAAAATAATCGAGAAACGTCACTTGTGACAGCCTTTCAGTGACAGAGCTCTGCTGCCAAAGATTATTTGGATTTAACGTTTAATTTAGCGTTAAATCTGTTCATCTTAAATTTTTAATTTAACGATTAAACACAATCTGGAGAAGGATGGCAGAAGATACAAGCTATGTAGGGAAAAGAAAATCTACGGGGTGGATACATATCTAATTTTAAATAAGGAACAATACTGAAAAATAATACAAATACTAATAATAATGTATTCTTAGTAAAATCTAAAATAAGAAACTTATATAAACAATAAGAATTATCATTCGAAATTCATTTGAGATATATTTTTGAATATATTATATAATTCAATCTTCTGAGTAATGAACTGATGACTGATGACGATTCATCTGAATCGAAATCAGTGACAAAAAGAAGGAGAAAGGAAGTTCTAGGAAGTATTTTTGAATGCGGATACACGGATAAAAAGAAGTTCGCGAAATGTAAGGCTTGCTCTGCACAAAAGTTGGAAATTATAATGAAAATAATGGATGGGAATGCAACTGGAACTACCTGATATTTAAAAAAATTCCATGCTGAGGAATACAAGAGAGCCTTTTCTGATAGTGCAGACCAGCAGCCAAAAGAAGTATTATTGATAAGCATTTAAACATAATATAATTAAAATTTTACATTCTATCACTTTTAGCAAGAAATTCAATAATTTTAAAATGCATTTTGGATAATTTTTCAATTTCAATAAATTTCAAACAAATTTATATTTTTCAAAGAAATGAGAAGCCGAAAAATTAATTTGTACTCTCTTTGAAGCCTGTTTTAATGGAAATATGATTTTTGTAAGAATCTTAGAAAACATTACTTTCAATGAAATAAATCTTTTTTTGACAAAAAAAAGTAGTAAGCCACTTTCTACATTATTATTTTCATACAGTAAATCGAAGATTAATATTATTAGTTTGAAACTAGCTGTGCTTTCGATCTCGAGTGTTTCCACTTTGTTTGTATTTATAATTATATGGTGCTCATTTCACGAGCACTTTGCTTCCCGTTAGAAAATATATTTGCTTCCTCATAGAGGAAGCATTAGTTATTTTTTCAATAATATACAAACCAAAGTCTTCATTTGCTCAATTTAAAGATAGAAATTTACAAAAAATACAAAATTACAAAATAATACAAAAAATGTTTTACATACAAAGACAAATCAGACAAATCAAATCTTGTTTTCGAAATAATAATTTTTCGAGCTGGAAAAGGGAAAGGAAAAGTTCTCTCGCGCCCTATCCCTTTCCCAGCTTTATGATTTCCTTACAAAAATGGCCAGAATTACTCTATTTGAGAATTTATGATCAAGAAGTCTTTTCTATTCCTGCGTCAACTTTGAATTATGTCGATGAAAAAAGTTTTTGTGTTTAAAACTGATGAATCAGATATTATAAATGAGCATAACTTGACAAATCTTCAATAAAGTGTATTATTATTACAGATCAATCGATGCGCTTCGAATCAAGGAATATTCTCCGTTCTTGCATTAATTTTGAATTATGTTATTGAAAAAAGTTTTACTATGAAAAGCCGTGCTTTCAAATATTATGCATTACCATAACTTCCTTACTCTTCAGTAAAATGTATCAATGTTATAAGTCAATCGATTCGTCTTGAATGAACACAACTTTTCTATTCACACATCAACTTTAAATTACGAGAATGAGAAAACTTTTACTATAAAGAATGATTTGAAAAATATATAAATTACTATAACTTCCCTACTCTTCAACGAAATGTATTGATATGGAAGGTCAATCGATTCGTCTCAAACCAAGGAATCTTTCATATTGTTGCATCAACTTTGAATTATGTTGAAGAAAAAAGATTTACTTAAAAAAACCGTATTTTCAAATATTATGCATTACCATAGTTTCCTTACTCTTCAATGAAATGTATTAATATTATAGGTCAATCGATTCGTCTCGAATCAACACATCTTTTCTGTTCTTGAATCAACTTTGAATTATGTGAATGAAAAAAGTTCAACTATAAAAAACCGATTTTCAAAATATAGGTATAAATAACCATAACTTCCCTACTCTTTGATGAAATTTATTAATTTAATATGTCAATTGATTCGTCTCGAACCAAGGAATCTTTTATATTCTTGCATCAGCTTTGAATTATGCGAATAAAGAAAGTTTTCTATGAAAATCCGATTTTTAACATATTATTCAGTGCTAAAAAGAATGCAATATATATTTTTAAAAATCCTTTGGTCAGTTTTAAGATATTAGTGAGGAAAATAAGCCCTCCATATTTCATCGAATTATCTGCAACCGTTTTCTAGTTATCGTGTTCACAAAAAAGCGTGACATCCACACATACATCCACGCACACACACACATTCGGACAATTGCTTAGAACATTGTATTAGATAAATAAATTAGGGAGGGTTAAATTGAATTAATTTAAAATTTTTGGAAAATGTTACCATTACAAAGCTTCCTCTACGAGGAAGCAAAAAGGAAATTCAGTCTCTCAAGATGAAAAATGTTACTTTTTCTAAATTTAACAACAAAATAAAGTAGCATTTAGACCGAATACATTCTAAATCGGAAAGGCTGTAAAGCGTGCATGCTGAAGTCACAAAATCGTTTCGAAACATAATATTTAGTTGTGCCACTTGAAAAATTAGGAAAAATAGTTTCTTAGACCTTTTCTTCATCTTGCCTCTTTTTCAAAATGTTCGCTTAAGTTATTATTATTCAAATCGGCTGTAGTTGTATTTTTCTCAATTGAATGACATTAAAACAATTAAAACATTCTTACTGGTCATGTTGATATAATATTATTTTAATCCAATGGGCTACAATTGTTTTTTTTTAATTAAATTCAATTGGAGCAATTAAAACATTATATTTTGTAATATTTTCTAAAAAAATGTAATGTGTAAATCTATAAGTTGAAAAAATTTTGTTTACGAAGTATTAAAAAATTGCATTGTTACAAGAAAAAGACAGTTGTAACCGAATTTATTGCATTTTTAGCGAAAATTTCCAGAAAAAGAGGCCAGAGAAGAAAAGTATTTGCAAACTTTTTTTTACAATTTTCAAGTGGAAGAACTTGACTTTTTCAAATATCATTTCGTTATTGAAAAAATACGAATTCTTATTTTCTATTGAAATAAACTCAATTTTCTCTTCTTTAAGATGTAGGCACAAGATAAATGATTTTTTCGATAAATGTACCCTATTAATACCAACTTAGAAAGAAAATCAAGAAAAAATAAAAAGGTGGCCTCGTTGAGAAAATGAAGGTTGAAGAGTTTCAGAAAAACGGCAACGATTTTTTTTTTTGTAAAATACATTACCACCTTAAAAATTTGTAATACTCATATCTTAGTCAAAACCTTTTTTTGTTCAAATAGCAAAATATGAGTCAACTAAAATCCCTTAAAAACAACATAAAAAAGAACATATTTTGTCTTAAACCGATTTGGTGACTTCACTTCACAATGCCATGAGATCAATGATTTCCTCAACTTCCAAGGATATGCAAGAAGCCGTAATCAAAACGCTACAAAAAATGTTTCAAACATATCTTTCACTGTAGATAGTTGGACCTCTGTATAAAAATATGTTCGGAATAAACTTTTTTTCATAGAAAATATAAATTCTAAAAACTACGAAACTTCAAAGACTTTTTAGATTTTTTTAATTTAACGAAAAATTTGATGAAGTTTCTCTAGTCCAAGAGTCTGATGTATTTTATAAAACAAAATTGTATATTTTTTTAATATCGCTCAGATATAAAGGTAAAAGTTAGCTTTAACCTTGAGAAAAGGCCTTTTTTACGTCCATCAACTCATTTTCTATTTATATTCATCTAATAATGGCAATATTAAAAATTTTGGAAACCAGCTTCTCGGTTGTTCGGTCAGATCGATCGATTTGACAAGAAGTTCATTTTAACGAGACGATATGAGATGACAGCTCGATTGTCAAGGCGATGAACAAAAATATTTTTGGTCGTTTCTCGGATCGTGTCGCTCGAATGAATCACTATTGCCGGCCGAGCAACGTTTTGCAAATTTCATAATTTTCAGATCCCAACCTCTCTAACAATTGGTACCGCGAAACGCAACCTTCGGAATTTCCGCTGAAATTTTAGTAGTCGAATGGCAAAAAATGTAACAACTTGAAAAACGATAATTTGCGAAATGTATTTAGTTTTGCAAATCATACAATAGTCTTTTCTCAACGTATAAAAGCAGAAACAACATTTTGAAAAATCTTTGGTATTTTCGCTCAGGAGAGATTAACAAAATATTAATTTGTTTATAATTAATAACGTGGCCGCATCATGAACGTTTTGCAAATTTGATACAGGATAGAGACTTGAGTATATATATTTACTCACTCAAGTTTGCAAAATGTTTTGAATTTTCGGGGAACAACGAGGGGAAAATTTTGCAATTTAATTGTTTTAAGCAAATTGCCGACCCGATGACGTTATGCAAAATTTTATTTTATGTTCAACATAAAAAAAAAAATCTGCCCGCTCGATCATATACTTCGCGCTCGATCATATATTTATCTCGCGCTTCGCGCTCGATTATGTGTTCACCTCGCGCTACGCGCTCGGGCGTATTTGCATCGCGCTTTACGCTAGGCTCCTCTCGATTTTTGAACTTCGTGTTCGACATCGATGAAAAGAAAAAGTTTGTTTGCAAATATTATAAAATTATCAAAACCTCTACATATTAAGTGATTGTTAAATTTATTTTTATTTTAGACTGAAAAGGAACTTTATTTACTCAAGGTTCTATCGACCTTAAGGAACACATTCTCATCCAGACACTCGCGCTTCGCGCTCGATATTTGATTTGAAAATCATTTGAACCGTATGATAGAAACAAAAAAGTTTGAGCGCACTTACGGCGTGCGATTTGGTAAATACACTGAGCCCGCACTTTGTGCTTCGTGTTATATGTTCTTCATATACAAATTACTAAATTTGTATTTGATTTGAAATGAAAAATAATTATATAATTTAGGCGACAAATTTTATTAGTTAACATTTTATTTTAGCTTGTGCCGTTCATCAAAAAAGTTAAATTTTTCATTTTGAATATATTCTTACCACAAAAATTGATTACGGGTGTGTAAGTCTCTTTTGAATGCACAATTTTTGTTCATTTATATGTTTTCGTACCTTGCATTGTTTTTTCAAAAATTTGATTTTTTTTACTGTCAATGTTATTTTCACGAATAAAACGAAAACCACGCATCCTATCGAAACATGAGTCACAATAAATTTGTACCTCTTCCTTGGATGAACAAATTTTGTTTTGGTCATTTTTTCGTAGCTGGTAATATTCGTCTGAAAATTTGATTTTTCTATTTTCAATGCTGTTTTTTACGAATAAAACAAAAACTACGCGTCATATCAAAAAGTGAATGATAAGAAATTTGTAGATCTTTTTTAGGTGCACAATTTTGGTGAGATGATATTTTCTGGTATCTTGCATAGTTTTACAACAAAATGGCTTTTTTTATTTTTCATTAATTTTTTGTGCGATCAAAATTTGAATTTTTTATTTTTCAAAAAATTCAAAAAGTTGTTATGAAAATATTATAGGGTGTTCAGGAATCAACGCTTTTCTCCTCTTGACTTTTTTTCATATCGTGCGTTTTTCGGCTTAAAATGTTCATTTTCGTTTGTTTTTTGGAATTTTGAAAATGCTATAACTCCAGTAATTTTTTTTTTTATCACGAAAAGTCATAAGAATATTTTGTTCGTCATTTTGCGTACTACTAATAACCGCACATAGAATTTTCAAATCTTCCAAAAAAGTGGTCTCAAAAATTTTCAAAATGTGCTCACTTTTTGGATTTTCATCCAAAATAGCTGGTTAACGAACTCGTTCTCTATTTTTGGGCCATAAAAAAGTGTGCCAAAGCTCAATCAAATCTGATCATTCTTTCGAAAGTTATCGTGGCTACAGACAGACAGACAGAGAGACAGACAGACAGACACCTTCGTAAAAATCGTTTTTTCTAGCTCAGGGGGTCTCGAAACGTGGAGATTTGATGAAAACCGACTATGTCAAATTTTACATAAAACCAATACCTTCTCATTAGAATGAGAATGTAAAAACGTACAATTTTTCTGAAGACCTTCGGAATTGTTGTTAATTGATTAGCTATTTCCACTAGTCTACTTGTCACGATATTGGAGTTTGCCACAGATATGGACTTGAAACTTGTGTAAAATCTCACATTTTTCTTACTTTTGAGTTTTTGAAATTACATTTCGAAATAAAAATAAAATGATTTCATATATTTATGTGACAAATAAGTTGAAGAAAAGTGATAATTAAAATATTTTTCAGACGTCCTAAATTTGATTTCGATGAAGGTTGCTCCAACACGGGGTGGATTGGAAAGATTCTAATTTTTGACTATTTACCACAAGTGACATATCGGTGGAATCGCCGAAAAACATAGATTCCTAATATAATATTATTAAATTATTAATTGTAAAATTAAAAAAAATCATGTTACGTATTTCACTCCTCATTAGTACAAAGGACCCCCCGCAGGTAAGGGTCGGCGAAAGAGAGCTCAGAAGAGCAACCGGTGCGGTGTAGACTAGGTGATGAGGTGGGTGTACCTGAGCTATTGAAACTGGACATTATAAATAGTGCTACTACACTAATATAATTCCGGAGTTCTCGAACAATAAAATTAATCTCTTTTCAGTTTGGGTTCCAGTTAGGAAATTTTCGATCTAATTTATTACTCTAAAATTCGAAGCTTTTCAACTTTGAAGACCCATAAAATCAATTTAAATAACAAAATCATTATAAAAATTCATAGTCTTCTTATATTACTAGGTTCTTATAAACGTCTTTTTGTTTGTTTATTCAACTTCATTGTCATTCCAGATATTGGACGATTGTCCAGTTATTCTGATTTTAAAGGCCTCGATTCATAATTTGTTCTATTTTTAATACATTCTCAAAATGGATTATGGAAAAAAATATTTCAAAAAACAAAGCCCCAACAAAAACCTCTACGGTGCAAAAAATTTATCAACTTCAAAAGTATGAATTTGTAAAATAAAATTTGGTGAAAAATTCCAAGAAAAAATAATTATAATAAAATATATTTTGAAAGCATATACTTTGAAAAAAATGTCATTTCAGGTCTTTATTTATGAGCGTACATTTTCACTTTAGAGAATTTCAAAATGCAGTAATACTTGAACGACCTCTTGTGTTTATTCCGAATTAAAAATGGTTCAATCCGAAATGAAAAAGCCTGCATGTTTCAAATACATATCTACAGGCACACATCAAATGTACGCTAAGCAACATATGTCCTCATTGTTCAACCAATGCTTAGAAAAAAAAGTCGCATCGAGATATTTTCAAAAGGAATGCAATAGTATTGTCCATTTTTAATTCCGAAAATTACTTTGTTTATAACAATTGCAGAACAATAGAAAATAATGTGATTGTTTGAAAATTGTTTAAACAAGGAACGAAAAAATACGGCATCTAGATATTTCGGAGACGAATCTAGAGGTGTTTTTCGTTTTCCGATACGATTCTTAGTTTTTTAAAATAATTGTGAATGTATTAATATTTTTAATGCGAATTCTGAAAGAAAAATTATGCTCATATTTTTCACCAAAAGGAGCAAGTTCAGATAAAAAAATGATATGGTAATCCTTGTCGATACATTAAGTGCCAACATTATCGTCAAAAAAATTGAGTAGTTGCATTCTAAGCCAAAGAGTTGAATTTTCATGCCAAAAAGACGAACTTGAACCAACAAGATTATTTTCAGCCAAAAAAGATGAATTTTCAACCATGTAAAATTACTTTTCTTCCATAGAAGATGAATTTTGAAAATTGAAATTGAAAGACAAATCAATTTACTACAAATAGTTGAAATTTGAATACACAAAAATTAATTTTCAACAAAAAAGAAGAATTATCAACCAGTTGCATCCAATGAAAAATTACGGATTTTTGACGAAATAGTAGAATCCTCAAACAAAATGATGAATTTCTAACAAACAAGGTTAATGTTAAAACCAAGAGAAAGAATTTTCAAGAAAATACATGAATTTTCTACCAAATAGTTGAATCACAATTAGGGCTACAGTTTAATATGAGGGCTACATTTACAACCAAAAGTGCAATAATTATATTTTCAGATAAGAAAATCAAGTTAAAAAAAAGAATTTCCGACAAAATACTTACATTTGCGAAAAAAGTTTAATTTTCAGCAAAAAATATGATTTCTCATCATAAAAGGCAATTAACGACCAAATAGCAGAATTTTCAACTGTTAAAGAGATAAATTTTCAACCAAAAGTGGAATAAATAATTTTTCAGATAAAAAAATAATTAAAAGAAAAATTAATTTCCAACCAAATAGTCACGTTATGAAATAAATAGTTTAATGTTCAACAAAAAATATGAAATTTTAAGAAAAAAGTTCATTTACGACAAAATAGTTGAATTTTTAACTTATAAGCGATATATTTTCAACCGAAAGTGGAGTGAAACTTTTTAGCTAAAACAATTTTTCTTCCACAAAAACAAAAGAATTTAAAAAAAAAGATAGATAAATTCTCAACGAAAAATGGAATAATTAAATTTTCAGTTGAAGAAACATATTTTGAACGGAAAAAAGCAAATTATCAACCAGTTAACTCCAATGGAAAATTACAAATTCTTGACAAAATAGTTGCATCCTCAAACAAAAGGATGATTTTTTAACAAACAAGAATAATCTTACATATAACAAAAAGATGAATTTTCCAAAAAAATTAATTGTCGACCAAAAAGTTGAATCACAAATTTGTGAGGGATATATTTTGAACCCAACGTCAAATAACTAAATTTTCAGTTCAAAAAGTTAATTGAAAAAAAAATTTTTTCAACCAAATAGTTACATTTTCAAATGAATAAACCAAAATTATTAATTTTTAACAAAACAGTACATTTATAACAAAATATTTGAATTGTCCACATACAATAAAAGGAATTTTAACAAAATAGTCACATTTTCAAATTAATAGTTCAATTGTCAATCAAAAACATGAATTTTCAAAAAACCATAAATTCTCAAGCTGTTAGCCAAAAAGACGAATTTTTTACATAACTGTTCATTTACGACCAATTAGGTGAATTTCAAATTAAAACCTTGTACGTTCAACCAAAAAAATTCATTATTTACAATGTAGTTCAACTATAAACCAAGTACTTGATTTTTCTGCAAAAAATGTATTCCTAATGAAATATGCTGTTGAAATATGTTGGATAGGTCGTATTTCAACCAAAAGAGATTTTATTTTGAAGACAAAAATAGTTGAATTAAACTAAAAAACGACCAATTTTGAACAAAATAGCTGAATCGTCAACCAAAACGGAATAATTTTCAACCAAGCAGTAACATTTTCAGTCAAGAAAATTAATTCCCAACAAGAAAAAAAGAACTTAAAATTTCAAGTGAAACAGATTAATTAAAAAAACAAACAGTTTGAAAAAAATTTACTTTCACATTTGTATTCAGCAGCCCCAAAAAATCTCTAGAATTTTAAAATTTGCAAATTTTAGAGCGAAATTTCTCTTCAGCTACCCTGAAAACGTATAAATACTAATTTTCATCAAATTCAAACCTCTTAAAAAACATTTTATTTGCGATATTATATCCTTCATTTTCAATTTTTGAAGTCTGATAACAAATTCGGACTCAGCGACCTAAAAAAACTTACAAATATTCATTTGCATACAAATTCAACGATTTTCAAATTTTTGTATCAAACCTTGTGAATTTTGGAATTCTGATACCAAATTTAAATTCAGTGGCCTCAAAAACATAAAGATACTCATTTTTATAAAAATTGAACCATTTTCAAGCTTTTATATTCACGATTGAATCTTACTATTTGACAGTTTTCAAATTTCGGCCGGCGAAAGGCACCTGCCAATTCACTGAGAGTAAATGCAGTGTTGCCAAATCACGGAGGTGGGAAGGTGTGCCTCTTACCTGTGATTGGAGTTATATATGCTGGAGGTGAGAACGTACAGCTTGTATCTGCTAGTATGGCGACACTAGCGCCGGTGATATATACCTGAACTAGGTAGGCGATACTGCTGATAAAGGATGAACGTTGTCACCTCCGAACGTTTTTTCGCCAAATGCAATGAAAGACCATCTAAAATGGATTTACATCGAAAAATAGGCAAAACGTTGTCACCTCCGTTTTCGGAGGTGACAACGTTATATATGAGGCGACAACGTCTAGTGTATATATATTTTTGAGGTGACAACGTACAGTCTATACATATATATATATATATATATAT
>CAKNYM010052900.1:24420-41023 GCA_932195095.1 Andricus curvator
TAATGCATAATATTTGAAAATACTTTTTTTTGATAGTAAAACTTTTTCTTCAAAATAATTCAAAGTTGATGCAAAAATATAAAAGATTCCTTGGTACAAGGGATGGGGTGCGACAGAACTTTCCCCTTCCCTTTTCCAGCTCGAAAAATTATCATTTTGAATACAAAATTTGATTTGTCTGATTTGGCTTCGTGTTAAAAAATTTGTTTGTATTATTTTTTAGTTTTGCATTTTTTGTAAATTTCTATTTTTATATTGATCAAAATGAAGACTTTGCTTTGTCTATTATTCAGAAAAATAACTAATGCTTCCTCTATGAGGAAGCAAATACATTTGCTAACGAGAAGCAAAGTGCTCGTGAAATTAGCACCATAAAATTATAAATGCAAACAAAGTGGAAACACTCGAAATCGAATCCACAGCTAGTTTATAATTATAAAACCACCAAATATAATAACATGTAATCATTGGTCACGTGACAGATTGTCACATGCCCTTGATTCAGTTCAAATTTAACCCAAAAAACGTGAAAAAGGAAATTTTGTTAATACTTTTATCTCATTATTCATTGTTCGATTGACGATTGTATGAAAATTACATTTATATTTCTCATTGAGAAATAGGAAGGGGGTCATCTTCGGTGGCACATGACATTTTATGTAATGGAAGCTTTACCGAAATGTCACAAATTGTCACAAGGGTGAGGGGTCAGTCAAGAAGCACCGGAAATAGCATCACGTAATTTGTGGATGTTCCCTGATGATGAAATTAACTTTTCAGAAACTTTCTCTCGGTAGAAAAGTCATCTTTCTGGTTTGAAACTGAACCTTTTCTTTGAAAACACATCTTTTGTAGTTGAAAATGCAACTGTTTTTGGTTGAATTTTAATTTTGGTGTTCTGTAAAATTCGAGCACTTGGTTGAAAATGCATCCTTGTAAAATGGACATTCAACTATTTGGTTAAAAATTCAATTCACCAAAAGTAGTTTCTTCGTTTATGGACAGCCTCTACCTGAGTACAGAATTATGTCAATTTTAGGATGTACTTAGGATGCTTTATCATCTGGATTTATAACTAAATTCCAACTTCTGCATTGTCTAACTTTAAGATACATTTTAGGACCGATAAACTCCAGCTGTTGAGCTTTTAGTATTGAAGCAAGTTTATACGTTGAACCCTAATCGACCTCTAAACATCAGGTGTTGACTGGAAACAAGACAAGAAGCTTTTAAGCTGCTTAACTTCCTGCGTAAATATTTATGATGGTAATCTTCTGCCTCAGGTTTCTAATGGTTGAATAAATGAAATTATTTTTCTATTTTTGTGGAAAATTGCTTTTGTGATAGAATTTACACAAATTGAGGGGCCGGATTCTATATCCGCCTATATATTTTTCTCCCCGAACGGCATGGAAAAAAACCAGGGTGTGGTAGTGGGGCCACGCGGCAGAAGTGAAACTTTGATGGAGAAACTTTGAAATTTTTCGTGAGGAATCATCATGAGTTTTGAGGAGATCGCATAGTAAGAGAGTGCAGAGAGAGAGAGAGAAGAGAGAGAGCATATATATATGTTTAGAGTGGAAGTAGTGGGGATATCTACGAGAAGTCTTTAGATCAATGGGTTCAATGGTTCTGCGAAAATTCAAATTTAATATATGAAAAATAGCTTTTTATACCAATTATTAATAAAAGTTTATAATTCATTCGTAAAATAGAGTCAAAGTGTCAGTCATTCAGTTTGAAAAAAAAATTTAATATTGATGTATAGAATTCCTGAAAATAAAACAAGAATCCAACGATCAAATTTGGGCAACCACCACAAAATGCTCCTATTGCAATTCCTAAAAACAAAAAATTTGTTTCTTTGGAAAAAAAGAAACAATTTAAATTTAATATTTTGAGTACGGTCAGTTTTTCTTGTGTAGTTCTGAATTTCACAAATATAAAATTATTGCTTACTAAAAGAACGTTTCAAAGTAAATGTTCTGAAAAGTTTTCTATTTTTTATAGCGAAAACTAAAAACATCCACATTTTCAAATTAAAAAAAAAAAAAACTGTTTTTGATTAAAATTTTATCGGTTGAATTTTCTTCTCTTTGGTTGCGAATTTAACTATTTTGTTGAAAATTTGTCATTTATTTATTTTAATTTTATTTTTGGTTAAAAACTGATCTTTTTGATTTGAAAAATTACATGACTTGTTGAAAATTCGTCCTTTTTGGTTGAATTCAACGGCTTTAAATTTAAAATAATTTTTGTTTGAAAGATCTACTATTACATTTTACGTTGTTTGTTGAAAATTTATCTCTTTGGTTTAAAATGGACTATTTTTGTGAAAATCAGTTTTTTTCGTTAAAAATTGATTAACTGAAAATTTGACTTGCCATTTTTTGTTAAAAATTCGACTCTTTTAATTTAAAAATCAACCATTTTGATTCACACATTCATGTATTTTATTGCAAATTCGTATCTTTTTATTGAAAATTGACCTTTATGGCTAAAAATGATTCTGTTTGGTTGAAAAATCCTTTTTCGGTTGAAAATTTAAATAATTTTTTAAAAATTCGTTTTTCTTCTCTTCAAAATTCATCTTTTTAGTTGAAAATTGACCTTTTTCGTGGAAAATTCAACTATGTGTTTGAAAATTGACTTTTTTTTAGAAAATTATTCTTCTCCTTTGCTAACACATTTATTTTGGTTGAAAATTCATTTCTTTGGTTAAAAATGTAACTACTCTTTTAAACATTTTTTTTTATTGAAAATTAATTTTTCAGTTGAAAATTCATTAGATTTGGTTAAAAATTTAAGTGTTTTGTTCAAACCTCCTTCTTTTTGGTCCAAAATTATTTTTTAAACTGAGAATTGAACTATTTTATTTTTGGTTCAAAATTTAGTTTTTTAGTTGCAAATTCATTTCTTTTGATGAAAATTTAACTATTTTATTGAAATTTTTTTTTGAAAATTAATTATATAACCTCAAAATTTAGTATTTAATTTAAAATTCGTCTTTTATGTTTCAATTCAACTGTTTTTTATTTATTATTAAATTTTTTTTGTTCATATTTATACTAATTTGTTGAAAAGTAATACTTTTGGTTGAAGATTCATTACTTTAGTTAAATATTCATCTCTATGGCTGAGAATTCAACTATTCTATTGAAAAATTCGCTTTCTTTGGTTGAAAAATAATTTTTTAAACAGAAAATTCAACTATTCTATTTTTGGTTGAAAATGTCTTCTTTTTTAGTTGGAAATTCACTTATTTTGTTTCAAATTGTATATATTGTTGAATATTCAATTTTTTTTAACTAGAAATTTCACTATCTCATTTTTGATTGAAATTTTTTTTTTTACTTGAAAATTTAACTTAAGTTTCAAGTAGAAACTTAATCTTCTTTTTTGAAAACTCATCATTTTGGTTGAAAATTGAACTATTTCATTTTTGGTTCAAAATATATCTTATTAGTTGAAAATTCTACTATTTGGTAAAATTAAAAACTGTGCAAGAAAAAAAAGCCAGTAAATAAAATATTTATTTTTTTCGCTTCAAACTTACTCTTTTACTTTATCTTACAAATAAACTACAAACTTTGGATAATAATTAGTATAAAAAAATTATTTTTCATTTATTAAATTTAAATTTTCGCAGATATCGGGCCCGAACAGATCGCGCACTCTGGTGAGTGGTAAACTCCCCCATTGCGAATCGTTGCACAAAAGGGAGACTCGAATAGAGGGAGAAGGTATAGACAGTGCGTAAGAGAAAGGCAGACAGATTTCTTGATCCACACTCTGTTCGGTCGTACGTACGGCTGTGCGGTCGTACTTTCGTTCTGCGGTCGTACGTTCGGTCTGCGGTCGTACGTACGGTCGTACGTTCATGCGTTCGGTGTTTTTTTTCAATTCACTCCCGTCCCAAAAGAAGTTTCTCTTCAAACAACATGATAATTCTTGTAATCGCCAACGTTTCATACATTGACATTAGATAAAGATATTTCATCACGATACAATGAACAAAGAAATGTTTATAAACAAATCATTTGCTAGAAGTGTGTTTTCTGTATTTTTTAATAATTTAACGTTTTTTTTACTTATATTGCAAGAAATTTTGATCATAACGATACTATCATGAAGAAAAGGTCTCGTTAGATTATTATTTTTAATATGGTAAACAAATTTAATAAACATATGCATTATTCCGGCATTTGTCGAGAAACAAATTCTTTTTTCTTTATGTCAGTTTCATTGATCTTAGGAACCTCATGATAATTTTTTTGGAAAAAAATGTAAAATCAATCAACAAATTATGAATGTTGCTGAAATTATCATGGAGTTCCCAATTAAAAGTACTGACATAAAAAGCAACGAATTCTTCCGTCGGCAAATTCCCGAAAAACGTATTTGTTCATTGAATTTGTTAAAAAAATCAAATTAATTGAATAATTATAAATGTTGCTCAAATTATGATAAAGCTACTAATTACAAGGACTGGCACTGAAAAAAAAAATTTTTCCTTCTTTAAAAATGATAAATAATATAATATAATATGAATAATAATATAATAAAAATTATTAACAAATTGAGAATTTTGCTGACATTACCATGAGGTTCCTGATTTTCGCAAAACTGACATAAACAAAAAATAATGTTTCTATCGACAAATGCCTGAATAATGAATTTTTAATTGAATTTGTTTATAATATTAACAAGAATAATCTTAAGAGTAATGTTCTTCATTATAATATTGTTTCCATCCAAATTGCATATATCACTCGAAAAAATGTACGATTATTGAAAATTATAGAAATCACACTTTTAACAAATAATTTGTTTATAATAAACTTGTTTTATTTGTATTCTGATGAAATATCTTTATCTAATGTAAATGTATGAAATCAGTTGAAAACTCATCATTTTAGATGAAAATTGATGTCTTTGGTCGAAAATTTAAATATTTATAGTTGAAAATTAATTATTTTTTGTTGAAAAGTCTATTATTATATTTTTAGTTAAGAATTCATCTTTTTCAGTCAAATTTTTCATTATTTTGTTTTAAATTCAATAATTTTGTTAAAAATTACATTTTTGGGTGAAAAATTTATATTTTCGAGTTAGAAATTGCACTGTTTTTAGAAAATTCGCCTCTTTTATATGAAAATTAACAATTTGGTTGAAATTTTTGTTCGTTATCTACTCAAGAATCTTTTTTGATTAATAATTCAACACTTTCGATGAAAATTTGTCTCTTTACTTTGAAAATTTGTTTATTTCTATAGAAATTTTATATTTTGTAGTTCAAAATGCAGCCGTTTGGTTGAAGATGAATCCGTTCTGGTTGAGGATTTAACAATTTTATTATCAATTCGTTGGTTGAAATATCAAATGTTGTATTTTTCGTTGCGAATTCATATTTTTTCATTAAAAATTCAATTACTTGGTTTAATGTTGAGCGCCTTTGTTAAAAATTTATTTCTTTGGTTGGAAATGCATTGTTTTTAGGCTTTGCCTTCTTGCTATAAAGTTATTTTTGTAACTGAAAACTTGAATATTGCAGTTGATGATACATAATTTTAGTTGAAAATGAACCTCTTTGGTACAAATTTCATCTCTTTGGTTAAAAATCCAACTATTTTTGATTGAAAGTTAATTCTTCTTCGTTGAAAAGTCTCCTATAATATTTTTAGTTGACAATTGATCCTTTTTGGTGAAAAATTTCATTATTTTGTTAAAAATGTACTTTTTTATCTGATATTCATACTTTTCATTTAAAGAATTTAACTCTTTTGTAGGAAATTCGCCTTTTTGGCTCAAATATTCAACAATTTGGTTCATAATTTATTTCTATCTTGACTGATGAATCATTCCTGGTTGAAAATTCAACTCTTTTCATGTAAATTCGTCTTTTTGGTATAAATATTCATATTTTTTGTCAAAAATGTTATCTTTTTTGATTCAAAATGCAACATGGTTAAAAATTATTCTGTTATGGTTAAAGATTCAACTACATTTGTGAAGCATTTTGTTTGAAAGTTCAAATAATTAGTTGATGGTTGAAACCCCTTCTTAAAGATTTGTTTGTTTAGTTGAAGATTCATTATTTTAGTTTAAAAATTAAACTATTTGGTTCCAAATCTGTATATTTCGTTGAAAATTCGTCTTTTTAGTGGAAAATTAATTTTCCTAGTTGAAAACTTAGTTTTTTGGTTGATGATTCAACATTTTAGTTGAAAATCCATCTCTTCGGAGAAATACATAAATGAAATCTAAATAAAAACTAAAAAAAATTGATTTCTAGAGCCAGTGAGATTGACAGCCTAATCTAGGAAAATTGTAATTTTTTCCCGCCCTCAAATTCATAATTTTCTAAAACATTCTTCGTTTCATAAATGTTATGTTGATCATGGCTAATCTATGTCTTTGCTAAAAATTATAACTGGCACTCAACAGATATGAATGAAGTTTGCAAATTAATTTTGGATGCGAAAATTCAAAGCAACGCTTCGATATCTTTGGAATTGGAATTGAACCATGGACGCTGATTGGAAGGTTTTTAAGGTCCAGTGAATGTTGACAAAAATTTAATTCAAGCATTTCGATTTTAGTGTGAAGCTTTCAATTTGATTCAGGTGTTGCTCGAGATTAAAAGCTTTACTTACACTACCGTCGGAAATTATTTACGCGGCTAGAGCGAATGGCACTAAAAATCACTGCTGACCTTGAAACGTGATTAATCGTTAAAAAAGCAAAAACTTTTTTCAAAAACTTTTGGAATGCCGATGAAATTCCGCGTCGAACGACCCCTAATAAAGATTTTTTTTTGCACGTGGTATATTCTCTTCAAAAAGTCAAAAATATCTCTATGAGGTGTCATTCAACGCGGAATTTTATGAGCTTTTCACCGGTTTTCAAAAAAAGTTTCTCGCTCCTTTTCTGAACGATAAATCACGTTTCAAAGTCAGCAGTAATTTTCAGTACCGCTCGCGCTGTCCGATGTGGATAATTTCCGACAGTAGCGCAAGAACTTGGAAACCTATATTCCAAACAAAGTGTCTCGTCATCACGAAAGTCGGGATGAGTATAGACAAATATTTTTCATCATCTTGTCAGGTCGCCAAAAATTTTTGTGACTTGTCCATCCCCTTTTTCAACACGCCCAGTTTTTCGGGACGATTCGACGAAGCCTATTTTAAACAATTCAATTTCTATGATTTTATAAGATGGTATGTACCATTTGGTATTGTACCAACATTTGATCCTGAAGTGCTACAATTTATAGACTATAATACCCTCCTTGATCCCGGGATCAATATCTACCATCAGATTAGATGTGCCGATGGACCAGGGGTTAGTTAAGGGTTGTAATTGGGAGCCATTCCGGCTCTGATTCGTAATCAGGAGGTAAACGTGATGCAGGATGTAGAACGTAGGATTAATTTTGAGCAGCAAGTAATACCCAAGCTTGCAAGGTGTTTACACAAACGCGTGTTTCTAAATTAGTCCACTAGCAACGCGTGGCTCTGACGTTTATGGGGTGTGACGTCCTTGCAAGTGGCATTACAGCAGTAGGACCATCCACATCCGTCCCATCGAGTTGGTCATCCCCCGTGAACCATGCCTCTAGTCTTAACCCTCAACCCCATCCTGTCTCTGGCAACAGATAACAAGCTCTGTGATTCCGGCGGTTAATTCTCCCTATCAGCCGGTAGCGGTTGAAGCACGTTCCATTCGTGACGTGGAATGTGGATCCTCGACTCTAAGGTCAAGATGGGCTTCCACAATCTGTCCAAAATTACCCTTAATCAAATTTTCCTAGAGAAACTTTCTGGAAAGTTAATTTCATCATCAGGGAACATCCACAAATTACGTGACGCTATTTTCAGTGATTTTTGACTCACCCTTCACCCTTGTGACAATTTGTGACATTTCGATGAAGCTTACATTAAAATGTCATGTGCCACCGAAGATGAACGCCTTCCTATTTCTCAATGAGAAATATAAATATAATTTTCATACAATCGTCAATCGAAGAATAAATAATGAGTTAAAACTATTAATAGACTTTCCTTTTTTACGTTTTTTGGGTTAAATTTGAACTAGATTAAGGGTATGTGACAATATGTCACGTGACCAATGATTACATGTTATTATATTTGGTGGCTTTATAATTAGATACTAGATGTGAATTCGATCTCGAGTGTTTCCACATTGTTTGTAATTATAATTGGATGGTGCTTATTTCACGAGCACTTTGCTTCCCGTTAGCAAATGTATTGGCTTCCTCATAGAGGAAGCATTAGCTGTTTTATTCAATAATAGACAAACCAAAGTCTTCATTTTGATTAATTTAAAAATAGAAATTTACAGGAAATACAAAATTACAGAATATTACAATAAAATTTTAAATGCAAAGACAAATCAGACAAATAAAATTTTGTATTCGAAATGATGATCTTTCGAGCTAGAAAAGGGAAGGGAAAAATTCTGTCGTACCCTATCCCTTTCTCAGCTGTATGGTTTGTTTACAAAAATGGTCAGAAATACTCTATTTGAAAATTTATGATCAAAGAGTGTTTTCTATTCATGCGTCAACTTTGAATTATGTCGATGAAAAAAGTTTTTATATTTCAAACAGATGACTCAAATATTATAAATGAGCATAACTTCCTTAATCTTCAATAAAGTGTATTAATATTATAGATCAATCGATTTTCTTGAATCAAGGAATCTTTTCCATTCTTGCATCAATTTCTAATTATGTTAGTGAAAACAGTTTGACTATAAAAAACCATGATTTCAAATACTATGCGTTACCATAGCTTCCTTACTCTTCAAAAAAATGTATCAATGCTACGGGTCAATACTTTCGTCTTGAATCAACACAACTTTTCTATTCTCGCATCAACTTTAAAATATGAGAATGCGAAAATTTTTACTATAAAAATCGATTTTATAAATATATAAATCACCATAACTTCCCTACTTTTTAATAAAATTTAATAATATTGTAGGTCAATCAATTTGTCTCGAACCAAGGAATCTTTTATATTCTAGCATCAACTTTCAATTATGTTAATGAAGAATGTTCTACTATAAGAAACCAATTTTCAATATATATAAATTACCGTAACTTCCCTAGTATTTAATAAAATGTATCAATATTATAGGTCAATTGATTCGTCTCGAAAGACGGAATCTTTTATATTTTTGCATCAACTTTGAATTATTTTGAAGAAAAAAGTTTTACTATAAAAACCGATTTCCAAAATATATAAATTACTATAACTTCCCTACTATTAAATAAAATGTATCAATAATATAGGTTTATTGATTGTTCTCCAACCGAAGAATCTTTTATATCCCTGCATCAACTTTGAATTATGTTAAAGAAAAAGTTTCACTATAAACAATCGTGTTTTCAAATATTATGCATTAGCATAGCTTCCTTACTCTTCAATAAAATGTATAAATGCTATGGGTCAATCGATTCATCTTGAATGAACACAACTTTTCTATTCTCGCATCAATTTTAAATTATGAGAATGAGAAAATTTCACTATAAGAATCGATTTTAAAAATATTTAAATCACCATAACTTCCCTTCTCTCTAATAAAATCTAATAATATTCTAGGTCAATCGATTCGCCTCGAACCAAGAAATCTTCCATATTCTAGTATCAAATTTCAATTATGCTGAAGAAAAAAGTTTTACTATAAAAACCCGTATTTTCAAATATTATGTATTACCATAGCTTTCTTACTCTTCAATAAAATGTATTAACATTATAGGTCAATCGATACGACTCGAATCAACACATATTTTCTTTTCTGGCATCAAATTTGAATTATGTTAATGAAAAAAGTTTTACTATAAAAACCCGATTTTCAAAATATATAAATTACCATAACTTCCCTACTCTTCGAAAAAATGTATAAATATTACAGGTCAATCGATTCGTCTCGAACCAACACATCTTTTCTCTTCTTGCATCAACTTTGAACTATGTTGAAGAAAAATGTTTTACTATAAGAAACCTATTTTCAAAATACATAAATTGCCATAACTTCCCTACTCTTTAATCAAATGTATTGATATTGTAGGTCAATCGATTCGTCTTGAACCAAGGAATCTTTCAAATTTTTGCATCAACTTTGAATAATGTTGAAGAAAAATGTTTTACTATAAAAAACCGTATTTACAAATATAATGCATTACCATAGCTTCCTTACTCTTTGAAAAAATGTATTAATATTATAGGTCAATCGATTCGACTCGAATCAACACATCTTTTCTGTTCTTGCATTAACATTGAATTATGTTAATGAAAAATGTTTTACTATAAGAAACCTATCTTCAAAATACATAAATTACCATAACTTCTCTACTCTTTGATCAAATGTATTAACATTATAGGTCAATCGATACGACTCGAATCAACACATCTTTTCTCTTCTTGCATCAACTTTGAACTATGTTGAAGAAAAATGTTTTACTATAACAAACCTATCTTCAAAATACATAAATTACCATAACTTCCCTACTCTTTGATCAAATGTATTAACATTATAGGTCAATCGATACGACTCGAATCAACACATCTTTTCTCTTCTTGCATTGACTTTGAACTATGTTGAAGAAAAATGTTTTACTATAAGAAACCTATTTTCAAAATACATAAATTACCATAACGTCCCTACACTTTAATCAAATGTATTGATATTGTAGGTCAATCGATTCGTCTTGAACCAAGGAATCTTTCAAATTATTGCATCAACTTTGAATAATGTTGAAGAAAAATGTTTTACTATAAAAAACCGTATTTACAAATATAATGCATTACCATAGCTTCCTTACACTTTGAAAAAATGTATTAATATTATAGGTCAATCGATTCGTCTCGAATCAACACATCTTTTCTGTTCTTGCATTAACATTGAATTATGTTAATGAAAAATGTTTTACTACAAGAAACCGATTTTCAAAATATATAAATTACCATAAATTAAATACTATTCAATAAAATGTATTATTAATATAGTTTAATTGATTCGCATTGAACCAAGGAATCTTTTATATTCTTGCATCAACTTTGAGTTATAATGAAGAAAAAAGTGTTACTATAAAAAATCTTTTTTTAAATATTATGCATTACCATAGCTTCCTTCCTCTTCAATAAAATGTATCAATATTATAGGTCAATGGATTCGACTCAAATCAACACATCTTTTCTGTTCTTGCATCAACTTTGAATTATTTTTATGAAAAAAGTTTTATTATAAAAAACCGAATTGTAAAATATATAAATTACCATAACTTCCCTACTCTTTTATAAAAAGTTTAAATATTATAGGTCAATCGATTCCTCTCAAACCAAGGAATCTTTGCAATTCTTGCATCAACTTTGAATTATGATCATGAAAAAAGTTTTACTACAAAAAAAATGAATTTGAAAATATTATTGAGTGCTAAAAAAATGCAATAAATATTTTTAGAAATTCTTTGGGCAGTTTCGTGATATCAGTGGTGAAAATAAGCCCTTCAAATTTCATCAATTTATCTGCAATCGTTGTCAAGTAATCGTGTTTACAAAGAAGTGTGACCGGAAAATTGCTTAGAACATTTTGATTAGACATCTTTAAATTGAGGAAGGTTTAATTAAATAAATCAAAAAATTTTGGAAAATGTTACCATTAAAAGAAGCAAAATGAATATATTTTACTGAAATTTTGGAAAATGGTTCAAAATGTATTAGAGCATGTCTGCCTGGCCCATTTGAGTTTTTGGTTTGTTCGAATAATGCAATTTTATTAATTCTATTCTAGCTAGGGCCTTAAAGCCCTGTTCTCAGTTACATTGAAAAATTGAAAATAATTATAATTACACTTTTTAAACAATATACAAACTCAAATGGGCCACAAAGACGTGCCCTTATATATTTAGAACAATTCCTTAAAATTTCAACACAATATTTCAATTTTGTAAATACCCTCAACAGAACCTAATAAGAAAATCCAATTATTCTTTTTTAAACGTTTTTTTTTTAAGTTCATCATTATATGCGTTGTGGAAAATTCATTTGATCAGTAAAGGAGTTATTTCTTTTGTTGGAAATTTAAATATTTTGTTGAAATTTCGTTCCATTTTTTTATTGAAAATTGATTTTTTTTAACCTTAAATTTGATTACTCCATGTTTTGTTGAAAATTCATTTATTTTGTTGAAAATTTGACATGGAAAGTTCATAATTTTAGTTGAAAATTTATTTCATTGGTTGAAAAATGGACTATTCTGTTAAAAGTTAGTTTTTTTTAAAAATGAAATCTTCTCCATTAAAAAATCAACATTTTTGTTGAAAACTCACAGCTTTGTTTGAATGTTGAACTTTTTGTTTTGAAAATTCATTTTTCTAACATTAAATTTAAAAAAAATGGTGTCTTGTAGCGTAAAAAAAAATCAAAAATTAAAAAAAAAAAACAATTTTTTTCTGCCTTAAAAATAGTTTAGTCTGCCAGAAACTGTAAACGAATATGAAACAAATAAAAAACGTGGGGCTTTCCAGAAAATCTTCTTTATGTTTTTCATTGAATTTTGTAAACATCGAAAAAGATTTTCAGGAAAACCCCAACGCTTTTATTTTCTCCAATATTTAAAAAAAGTTTCTGATAATATAAAAAAGGCATTCTATCAGTTTTATGTGAACTAAACCATTTTTGAGGCCAAGGAAAAAATTTTAAAATATGATTTTTGTTGTTTCCGTGAAAAGTGCAAAAAATATTTGCAATGTGATACTGTGGCTTATCAAGAACAAAACTTAGAAAAAATGTGAAATAAAAAAAGGATCAAACTGCGAAATGTGAGACCCTTCATGTTCACTGTAGAATGATATATGCATATGAAAAATTATCCTGACGCCTGATTTGAAGTGTAATTAGTCTGATTTTTTGTTTTTTTTTTACTTGGAAAATAGCAAAATACTAACTTGACATTTGAAAATTTGTAGGTCTTATTATAATGAGGGTGGTTTTCAGAAGTGTTGCCGAAATGCCTTACTCGGCCTATAATTCGGCGTATAAAGAAAAAGATATATGATTTTTTTTATTGACAAATATCGAAATACTAACTTGTCATTAAACAATTTTTAGGTGTGATTATAATGAGGATGGTTTTCAGGGGTTTCGCTGAAAAGCCTTACATAGCCTATAATTTGGCGTACAAAAAAGAAGATTTTCTACGTTTATGTAATTAATTTATATCAAAATTCTGACACTTCATTCTTAAGATTTTTGGTGCGCTTATAGTAAAGGTCGCAATTGAGAAATAATTGAGACAATTCCTGAACATTAGAGAATAATTAAAATTGTTCCATAATATTCTAGAAAATTCCGGAAACTTGAAGAATATTTCATAAATCCAGGACAATAAACTGAATATTTTTAAAGAATGTACGAAATTCTAGAATATTCAAAAATATGAGTTCATATACGTTTTTGAATATTGCAAAATGTCTCAAAATTCAATGAGGGCACTTATTCAAACCTCTATATTTCATATTTTAACTTTTTGGAAATTCCAAACGTGAACATTTTTTGGAAGCTTAAAATTTAAGAGTTTATAAACAAAAATAAAAGATTTAAATTATAATTAGAAGATTGAGTTAGTAAAACTGCGGATGACAAGCGAGGGCAACTGAATGACCTTGTGAGTCTAATTAAGAAATAACAAGATTTGTTGAAACTAAATTGCATGAAAACTGTCGACTCTTAATTAGACAGCGAAGAAAAGGAAACAGTTGTGTGTGACAACTGTGGATGTAAACGCCACCATTGTTACGTGCAAAGCCATTTCGATTACCGCTGAGTGAAACCCTCTTGCATGCGTCTTCATTTCCCCCTTTTTCCGCCAACGCAGACAGCTTCAATATCGCTGACTTCCTCTCACGAGCTTAAGTGAGGCGAATAAAAAAATGTCACGTTCTGCGTGCAGAAGGGCTGGAGACAATATGAATATCTTCACGAGCGATGTGCAGACAGTGGCGTATGTTGCATCAAACGCGTTGAGTATCGGAAATAGTTTTTACGTATTTCACGGAAGAGAACATCCCTTCTCAAAAGAGTACCTGAAGTGAAATGATTGGATGAAGTTTTAGTTTAAAAGTTTTTAATTTATATTTTTTGCTGAAAATTTTGATTCTATGAAGGCGTATGTTGCAGCAAACGGGTTGAGTATAGAAAAGGGGTTTTCACTCTCTTCAGGGAAGCGAACATACCCCCTTAAAGGTGTACCTCACGTCAAATGATTGGATAAAGTTTTAGTTAGGAAGTTTTGAATTTCGATGTATTGCAGCAAATTTCGATTCTATGTAGGCCTATGTTGCAGCAAACGCGTTAGAGTATCAAAGAGGTTTTTCACTTATTTCAAGGAAGCTGTTATACGCGACAGGCATTGAGCGAGACTCTTTTATTGGTAGATTTAAAACACTCTCGCAGACGACGTTTCTTCATTCGATAGGCAACCATTTTAAATTATGATAACTAGTAATTAGACCCGCAAGTTAGAAAGAGAGAGAACTAGATACTCCATGAAGTGACGTAAGCAGTGACGTCAGCAAGGCGCAGGGCGAGTAGAGGCAAGAGTCGCGAGAACAGCGTGCGCGTAGCTCGACGCGCGCATCTCCCTCCATCGATTTTCTACCCTCTCCGCTCGACTTCCACGCAACGCCCACGCAGCTCACCCGTTAAAAGGGCGCGCACGGGCCCAGAACGGGAGAAGTGTTTGGGAGCTGGATGCCAGAACCCTCTCACTCAGGCTGCGTCGACTCCAATAGACGAGATGGCCACTTAGGAAAGTAGTTGTCTTGCTTGTTTTAGATGGCTCTGATGTCGAATTTCAGAAAAGTGGGGGGAATTGATGGTGAGTGGGGTACTGTCGCGCCAAGTTGTACACGGGTACACTGTCGCGCCATATTGTACACGGATTGCATGGGATTGTAATATTAATAATTACTTTAGATAAAGATACAATATTAATATAATATACTTGAATTTCAAGTATTTTCGACACTGCATTGTATGTCGACTTTGGAGATAACGATAACAATGGCATTGGCTGAAGCATCTAGTAATTTGACGTTTTTCGCCAAGTTTGACGCTGCCATGGGACTCCACCCTTATTCATTTTAGAAAGAATTAATGCCAAATCATGCATTATGGCTTCCCAAATGGGTACAATAGCTTACATTGATTACATTTTATGTCACCTGTGCTACATTTGGCATTAATTCTTTCAAATTACCTTTAAAAATTTAGTTTTAATTTTAACAACACATTCAAGACACCTACGTGTACATATATATTCACTAACACATGCGCACGAAATTGTAGTTCTCTTGCTTCTTGTACGCGGCGCATCGTTCACTATACGGTGCCACGAACTTTGCATTGAGTCGACGCAGCCTGCTCTCACTTAAACCCTCCAGCTGGATGTCAGCCAGAGGACCATTGACGACGCATCGCCTTCGCCCTCTTGTGAGGAAGCTACAACAAACTACGACGCCTTACTTTCCAACTTGCTTGCATGTAAATTCACCATGGTAAGGATCAAAAATTAAATAAAGAAAATTCGAAAACACACATTCTAAGTTTTTTCACTGGTCACTTAACTTCTCCCCCGTATTTCCTCCGCTAACGGGTTAGCTGGCATACCAGCCTGCCCGTTTTCCGCTGAGACAGCTGGCATACCAGCCCTCTCAGCCGATACACTGACTAACTTCTCCCCTCTTCCACCACCAACAAATCAACACTCCTCTAATTCAGCTCTTTCCAGGGGAAAAATAAATCAAAAACACCCGCTTAACTCGCTATCTCTTTCTATCTTAGGAGACAGATACATCACTCCCCCCCTTTCCACCTCCCTCGACATTTATCCTCTCACTCCCTCCTCTGGTACTCTCCAGAGCACTCTTCCAACCTGCCATCTCCCTCTATTTTATGAGATAGACACCTCACACCCTCCTTTCATCTGCCTCGAAATCTATCCACCATATATCCCTCCTTTACAAAAATGGCAACATTTCCTCTCACTGCCTCCTATGGTTCCCCTACCTCTCCTGTCTCTTATTATTCCATGAGATAACTCCTCACCTCCTCTCCATAGATGAAAATCTATTATCCCCGACAAATATCCTTCTTACTACTTCCAACAAATCCCACCTAAAAGTAAGGAGCATATCAAAGCGACACTGTAAAAACTAGGATTCAATTTAGAACTTAATTCGGTATTAAAACAGTTCACGCAACAAAACAATTGCACTTCAGTTTGATCCGCCAATCTAATAAAATGAGGTTGATTTGTGGATTGAAATAGGCTCGAAATGAGAATCATCTGTCAATAACTAAATCTTATAAAACAAATTCTAAACTGTCAAGTTTAGAAACCAAGCTAACCTATAGGGCTGAAGTTCGAGACGTCTGCATGTGACTGTTCAACCCTAATTTTTACGAATTTTCAATTTTTCTTATTTTTTTGCATAACAATGTAGGATAATAGAAATCTTTTTGGAGGCCTAATACCAGTATTTTGATGTTAGATTCAACAGAGGTCTCTGTTA
>CAKNYM010052900.1:41644-53748 GCA_932195095.1 Andricus curvator
TAATTTAATTTCGCATAATAAAAATTAATTTTGATATAGTAGATTATCTACTTATCAACGATTCTATAACAGAGACATCTGTTGAATCTAACATCAAAATACTGGTATTAGGCCTCCAAAAAGATTTCTATATCATATTAAACCAGTCTAACCGAAAATTTGTTTAAAAAACTTAGGTTCAAATATTAAATCTAGGATAATGTTTATAAAAAAACATTGGCACTTTCGGTTTTTCGAATTTCGCCTAAAAAAAAAGTAGGAACAAAAAGACAAATTTTTACAAAAACCTTAATTTTCTCCTAAACAGAAATAATTTTTTCTGTTTTATTAATTTTAATTTCGACACCCATTATTCACGAGGTTTAAAAAAAGTTAAAAATTAATGTTCCATCATCAAAAAAGTATCAGATCCGATTAAAATTGCCCGGATATGGTATAAATTCACTTATACGGTCAATTTGAAGCATGAGTTTAAAATTTGTGCCAATTTCAAACTCCATATTATTGAAGCTGTCACCTTCAGTAAATAAAGTAAAAAAAAATTCAAAATCCATAGAGCGGACGGGTCAAATCGGACCAAAGGTGCCCCGGAAATGGTATCAATCCACTTATACGGTCAATTTGAAGCTGGAATTTAAAATTTGTGTCAATTTTAACCTCGATATTATTAACGGTATCACCTTCAGTAAATAAAATCCAAAAAGAAATTTTTAATTCATGGAGCGGACGGGGGTCAAATCGGACCAAAGGTGTCTTGGAAATGGTATCAGCCTGAGTGTGACAATTCCACTCTAATTTTCACGAATTTTCAATTTTTCATATTTTTTCGCATAACAATGTAGGATAATTTTTATAAAAAACATTGGCATTTTCAGTTTTTCGAATTTCGCCTAAAAAATGGGAGCGAAACAACAAATTTTTACAAAAACCTAAATTTTCTCCCAAACGGAAATAATTTTTCTGTTTTTTTAATTTTAATTTCGACACACATTTGACTGAGATTTGAAAATATAGTTTAATTGTTAGGTTTCCATTAAAGTCAGTATAAGTGGAGTTTTCGTGTCACCAAAATAAATTTGAGGTCAAAATTAAAAAATTCAAGAAATTATTTTAAAATTTTTTAATTTCATTACATTATTTGATTTCTATGATAGACAGTACGAGAGGTTTCGGGGTATAGAAAAGGCATTTGAGGTCAAAATTAAAAAATTTCATAATTTGACATAAAATTGGTAAAATGTTAATGAATTGATAGATTTTCATGAAAATAGGAAAGAATTTAAAACAGCAACCTAAGTGTTGGAAATTCTATTTCGTTGGTGAATTTCCATGAAATTCAGTAAGAGGTGGGGTTTCAAGTAACAGAATACAATTCTGAGGTTCGAATTGAAAAAGTTGAAACAAACTTTGAAAATTTTATTCAATTCGTAAATTTTCATCAAAGTTTGTCAGAGAACGTTTTTTAAGTCACAAAAGAGGAATATGCGGCAGAAAATTCAAAAACCTTACATGAATTTTAAAAATTTTATTATTCTGGTATATTTCTGTGTTAGGAACAATTTTAGAAAACTAAACAAGACAGAAACTGGTACTAAAATAGACTATTTGTGAGATTATATTAGAACGCCCAAAAAAGGATCCCAGATAAAAATGAATTCCTAGTTTTTACTGTGATGTTTTCATTTATACATTTTGTAAAAAAATTCTTTCCAGAAGTCACATCGAAAACAGAGTTTTTTGTATACCTAAGTTTAATCTAAAGTTAAAAATTGTTTCTTGATTAAAAGATCAAGACAAAATATTAATTTGAAAATAATAATTCTTGTGTCATTTGATGTTGTTCATCAAATGTTTAGTAACTTTACACAAAAAAAAATATCCATAGACGTTACTAGGTTGAATGGATTTATAATTAAAAACTTTTTTCTGATATACTGCTCATTGTGTTGAATAGATACATAAAGGGTGTTTCACAGTTTTGATTTACTTGTTAATTTTCACCCTGTAACTGAGCCAACTGGTCGAAGCTGTAACCTAATTAGCTTCAGAAACTGATTACAGGTAGTTCAGCGTACTTCGTAAATAAAAGGAGAATTGTGAATGCAACTCTTTGAAAGTCGCACTATGAGCGTGACCCAGATATTCTCAACACGTATTTCTGCACATCATTTATATTATAAACATTTAAATTATCGTTTTAAATTTGTTATACTACATAAAATGTACGTGTTTCTATTTAAATGTTCAAAGAGCTTAAAGCTCTCAGAGTTTAAAGCGTTTTTTATGTATAATGAGTGCTTTAAAACCGTTGGAATAAATAAGAGTCGAAAAAAAGTAGGCTATAATTATATACTTTTCAATTTGAAGTTTGCTCCTTTGGTGACAGAATATTTTAAATATAATTTAAAATTATATATATTTTTGATGTTATGATTCATTTCATGTACTCTAATGAAATTAGGGAAATTTAGTAATATTCAAAACACATTTCAGGGTTTAAGGTGTTGTCTGACTTAAGCCGGGGATTACTACTTACTAATATGCTCAGTGCACACTGCCTGACTATTCACTCTTTCTGTTGTTATTTATTTTTGTTATTATATGAAGAGTAAGTGGTAAAAAATAAAATAAAATGTTATCAGGGTGGTGATTCGGCGGACGATTTCAAATTCCCGGTCATTTCCCGGTTTCCCCGGTCAAGTTTTTCAATTTTCCCGGTCAACTCAAAGTAACATATTTATATTTGCCGCAAAACGCAAACATTTATTTTAATTCATGACGTTCGTTCTAAACATCTTTTAAAACAACAGAGAAAACGTTGCAAACTAAATGAATTTTGAAAAAAATACTCAAATTTTCCACTAAAAAATATAAATTTTTTACAAAAAAATGGAATAGTTAGACTTTCAGTTGAAAAAATTAATTTTCAACAAAAAAAACGGATTTTCAATAAAATAGTTCAATTTTCAACCAAAGTGATGAATTTTCAAATCAAATTATGAATCTTTATCTGGAATAGTTAAATTTTAAACCAAAAAGATAAATTTTCAACTAAAATGATGAATATTTAACTGGAACAATCGAATTTTCAACAAAAAAGACGAATTTTTAAAGAAGATTACATTTTAAATAAAAAGATTAATTTTCTACCCAAAAATACAATTTTTCAACCAAATACATTAACTTTTAAAGAAAGGTTTCAAGTTTTAATAAAAGAAGACAAATTTTCAACCAAATAGTTAAATTTTGAACTGAAAAAATAATAATTTTCAATCGAAAATGGAACAGTAACATTTTTAGTTTAAAAAATTATTTGTAAACCAAACATAAGAGTTTTCAACTAAAACAATGAATCTTTTACTGAAATAGTTCAATTTTCAAACCAAAAAATTAATTTTCACTAAAAAAAAAAATTGTCAACCAAAACTTTAATAATTAAATTTCAAGTTAAAAAAATTAATGCTTAACCAAACAGATGAATTTTCAACATCAGCTATGGAATTTTTAATTGGAATAAGTTCAATTTTCAGTTAAAAAAATTAGTTTCAACAAAAAAACTAACTTTTAACAACAACAAAAAATAACTTTCAAAATAATAGTTAAATTTTCAAACAAAGTCATGAATTTTCAAATAAAATTGTAAATATTTAACTGCAATAGTTGAATTTCAAACCAGAAAGATGAATTTTTAACTGAAATGATGAATCGTTAACTAGAATAATTGAATTTTTGAACAAAAAGATTAATTTTCAACCAAGAAGATTAATTTATACCAAAAAAGACGAATTTTCAACTAACAAAGATAATTTTTCAACCAAAAATTGAATAATTCAATTTTTAGTCAAAAATGAATGTTCAACCAATGACATGAATTTTGAACTGAAATTATGAAATATTCAACTGGATTAATAGTTACATTTTCAGTTGAAAAAAAAAATAATTTTCAACCAAAAAACATCCAAAGAAAAAACAAATTTTCAATCAAACAGCTCATTTTGTCAACCAAATAATGAATTTTTAATTCAAACGATGGATATTCAACTAAAAAAAAAAATTTTAACAAAAGAGCTTAACTTTCAACCAAATAATTTTATTTCAAACCTAAAAGATGAATTTTCAACTAAAATAATAAATATTTGACTGGAATACTTGAATTTCTAACCGAAAAAAAGAATTTTTAACAAGAAGATTAACTTTCAAAGAAAAATAAGATAATTTTTTACCAACACATAAATCGATTTTTTAACAAAATACATGAATTTTCATCGGAATAGTTAAATTTTCAATTAAAAAGACAAATTTTTATCCAAACTGTGGAAGTCCGAACTTGAAAATTTTAGCTTTCAACTGAGAATGGAACAGTTAAATTTTCGTTTAAAGAAAATAATTTTCAACCAAACTGGTGAATTTTCAAATAAAATGATGAATCTTCAACTGAAATGATGAATCTTTAACTGGAATAGTTTAATTTTATGCCAAAAAGATGAATTGTCAACCATTAAGTTTAATTGTCTACAAAAATAGATGAATTTTCCACAAAGTACATACATTTTCAAACAAATAGTTTAATTATTAAATGAAAAATATCAATTTTCAACCAAATACTTGAATTTTCATCAAAAAAAGATAAATTAATTTTTAACAAAAGTTTAACTTTTAACCCAGTAGTTGAATTTCTAACTAAAAAACGATGAATTCGCAACGAACAATGTAAAAAAAATGTCTATTATAATTCAGAAATATTTCTTCTTTGAAATTCTCCTTCTACTCTGAAAACTGTTTGAAGTACTTTTATTACCTAAAATTTAGAAGAGGGAACTTTCAAATTGTGACGAATTCTGACTTGAAAGAGGGATTTTTAAAAATTCCTTTTCTCTCAATCCGAATTATAATTCCTTTAAAAAATTCCCATTCCATGTAAAACATTCCCTGTTCCAAGTGAAATTATATTTCTTGAATTTTGCTATGATCAGAAGTAAATTCCCGGTTTTTAAATTAAATTCCAGGTTTTTTCCCGGTCAATAAAATTCCAGGTCATTTCCCGGTCAAGTCGCCACCCTGATTATTTATAAAAATAAAATAAAAATTGAATCTATATATTCCTTATTATTTAATGTTTATATCAAATTTTTATCTAAAATTAATATTCTCTGAAAATTGTGGAAAGTTTTTCAATATTCTGTAGGTTTTTGAAAGTTCTCAAGTGATCTGGAATGTTGAAGATTATTCTGAAATTCAGGAGAAAGTCCCGCTAAAGTACTTGGTATGAGAAAAATCAGTAATTATTTAAAAATGTGTTCAGTTTCACCAGAAACTTTTCAGGACAATCTTACCGAAAATGTTCTAGTTGACTTTTTTTTTTGAGCAAAACTTTCTGAAAAAATCTCACCTAACTTATTTTTAATTTTCACAAATTCTAATCAATTTTTGGGACAAAACTACTGAAAAAAATTACTTTTTGTTTTTGTATGTAATTTTTACAAATGCTGATGGGATTTATGTCTCAAAAAAGTACTGCTGAAATAGGATTAAAGTACGACAAAAGTTTAAAATATGTTCCGTTTTACAACAAATTTTTTAAGATTTGTAAAAATTTTGAAAAGAATAAAATGGAACTTTTTTAGTGCTTTTGTTGCAAAAATTATTCAGCACTTAAATTGTAAAATTAAAAAAAATATAGGTAGAGTTTTTTTGTTACTGTTGTTGTAAAAAAAGTTCCGGTAAAACGTGACATATTTAGAACTTTTTTTGTACTTTAGTTCTATGGGATCGCCCATTTCAAATGTTTTGGCTGAGATAAATCAGGTTTCCAACTTCCTGTTTATTTTCGCTACGTAGATGATACCTTCCTTATCCTTCCTAAATATAAAATTGACCTCATAATACAACAAGTCAATGTATACCACAGCAGATTGCAATTCACTTATGAAATTGAAAACAACAGATCCATAAGTTTTTTGAATTTACAACTTATCAAAGATGACAATGATTGTATTATAACTAACTGGAATAGAAAAGCGACACACTCCGGAAGTTGTCTTAAGTGTTTGTCTAATCACATTATCCAACATAAAATAGGGATTATTAAAAACCTCGCTGATGCTGCTATTCTTCTTTTTGACAAGTGTTTCCATCTTGATAACTTACAGATTATTAGAAACATCTTTCGAAAAATCTGATCCATAAGAGATTGTACAAAACACCAAGAAAAATTGAATCAGCTTAGCAGATGGTGTTGAGACAACAAGCTTCCCATTAACACCAAGAAATGTAAAGTCAGAACTTTCTCACGTTCAGAGGATACTATAGAATTTTGATACCAGTTAGCCAATAGAAAGTTGATGAGACCATAAATGATGCGTTGTATTTAGCTGAGATATTAAATATAATACACATATTAACGCAGCAATTAATTGGACATCTATAAGGATGTTAGGACTCAAAATCAAATATTGTAACATTCTTATGAATACAATGCCATGGTCACATTGTGTATTTCTCTAGTCAGTCCCTAATTGGAATACGGTTCGATCATATACGAACCGCATTATTGCCTGACAGCACATAAAAAATTCCAAAAACGGTTTCTTAAACAGCGATTTTCTCTTGTTATGTAAAAAAAAATTATTCTTTTTATGCTAGATGAACTTTTCATTTGCATGTTGCTGGTATTTGTTCTTTAGATTATAACAAACCTTGTAGATTGTCAATTTCGCTTAGAAAAGATTCAAGACTTATTCTGAACATCGGCATTCAATTCTATACCCAGATAGCACAAAAGTTTTCCTGAACATTCCTTAAACATTCCAATGGAAGGTTCGGAGAATTTTTAAGAAATGTTCCAGGAAGGTTCCGGAAAGTAGGTAAATGCCTGTGCATCAGAGAACGTTCCGAAGGAAGGTTCGGGGATTATATTGAATCAATTGAATTCTTCACGAATATTCCTTAAAACTTTCTTGGGAACGTCCTTTGATACGCAGACAAGTGCCTACTTCCCGGAAGCTTCCTGGAACATCTTTCGGAATTCGCCGAACCTTCCGTTGGAATGTTCTACGAATGTTCACGGAAACTTTTGTGCCATCTTGGTAGACAAAGATAAGTATTTCATATTCCAATAACAAAGAATAACTTGATTAGAGATTTATCGATTTTTCGAATCTGCACCATCATGAATGAGTTTGTTTTCTATAGAGCGAATAATTCTAACTTGGATATATTATTGGTCTTATGCTCGATCTTCAAAACAGAAGTAAAACATTTTATAATCTCTGGTAGAGCATGAAAGTTCGAAGAGTCCAGACATATAACATTCGTCTAGGCAGAAGCTATTTGCCTGAAATAACTATTTGTCTCACAGAAAAAAATTAGGTTTTATTTTGAACAAAGAAACAGCAAAATGTAAACAACAAAATTGTACTGAGACAAAATTAAACCATGATTGGTTCATATGGAGCAATAGCAATATTGAAAACAATTCAATTGTTTTTCAGTGTTGGCACTGATCAAGAGGATAAACATAATTCAAGTTTAAAATGAGTTCGTAAGAAAAGAACCTGAAACAAAATTGAAACCCTAGTTGTTTCTGTGCTGCGACCTATATACCATTTTTGGACTTGAACGGGTTAAGAGAACAATACCACTGCTTGCGTTGATATTTATTAGTGAGCGATCTCAGCTATTATCATATAACAGATTCACGTTATCCCTCGAGAGCTAGGTGAATTCGGATTTTTGATTTATGAATAATTCAGATGAGCAGGTCCTGAATTAAATATGCAGTAACGGACCCGTGCGGAGGGAAGAGGGAAGAGGGTCGTATGGTAAACATCTTGCTTGCGGACCTCCTACAAATTCGTTACGCTACTGAGCTTGAAGTGCAAGTGCAAGTGCAAGTGCAAGTTGTGCATATGCACCGGCTTGGGCCGGGCGGAATTGCAGTGCTCTACATCGCTCTGAACAAGCTCTCTACTCGATGTCACTGGAGGGTCGTACCTCGTCTTGACTGCCATCGTCGAGCTGCCTTGCAACGTTTGTTTAATTAATACAACCAGCCACCTCTGCTCCCGGAACGAAATTAAACCGGGATTAAAATTGTCCTAGTGGCAGCACTAACTCGCTGCCATTACTAAAGTCAATTCACGTACGTTTGCGTTAACCAACGACCAACGTCGACAACGAAAACTCAGGACAATGAAGCCTTCCTCCGTAAGGAAGTGGTTGGTGTTCTCTCTCTCTCTCTCTCTCTACAGAGTTTGCCCGTTTTAACAAAGGTTCGAGTTACTGCGAATTCTCGGCTCAAAAGAACGACATTCGGGCAAATTCCCTTTTTTATCTTCGTTTTTACGCGTTCCCCGTCCTCCTTTTCGCCAGTCAGGATTACCACTGCGATAAACTACTACACCTCAAAGGAATCTTTCTTCTTGATTTTTCTAAGAAATAATAAAGAAGCGAGCTTTTCACAGAAGAAATCGCATTCTTTTTATTGTTACAATTCTTATTTTATTTACTGAGAAAGTCTCTACTGAGCAAGGTTCCGTTGAAATTACTGCTACCCGAAGTGAAGGTGTGAAAACTAAGGATTTTGCACCTAATTTCGTATTTGGGATGCCTTATAAATTTCCTTTTTTCTTATTTCTTTTTTAAGATATAATTATTTCATGTATAAAAGCACGGTTTTCAACATTTACGAATTTTTATGTTTAGATGAAAATCAATTTTGTTTGAGGATTCATCTATTTTGTTGAAAATTCGTCTTTCAGGTTGAATTCGACTGCTCTTGATTGAAAATAAAAATATTTTTTGTTTGATTGATATTTTCATTGATATTTTTGTTCGAAAATTCAACTGTTCTATTAAAAATTCGTCTATTTGGGTAGCAAATTATTCTTCGTTGTTGAAAGTTAATAATTTTCTTTGAGGATTCAACTATTTTATAAAAGTTTGTCTTTTTTACTTGAATTCAACTAGTTGAAAATTATTTTTTGTTTTTTTGAAAGTTATTTGTTTTAATTTGAATATTTAATGCATGTGAATATATTTTTTGAAATTTCATTAAAATATTATAAAATCCCTTGAAATCCCGTGAAGTGACATGAAATCTGTTGATATTCATTGAAAGTTAGAATTCCTAAAAATTTCTGAAATCTTCGAAAGTCTTATAAAATTTGTTGAATTCCCTTCAAAATCCCCTGGGATTATTTAAAATATCCTAGAACATTATAATATGTCTTATAAAATCCTTTCAAATTTTTTGAAATTCTTTAAAACTGCATGCAATTTTTTGAAATAACTTAGAATCATTAAAGTCATTGGACTTGCCTTAAAATTTCTTTAATCACCTGAAAATTCCTTGGAATTTTTTATAATATCCTCCATAATTTCAGAACTTTTTAAATCCCTTAAAATTTAGTTACAGTTTTGAAAATGCTTTGGAATCTTTTGAAATATCCTAAAATCCTGAAAATTCTTTTGACTCTCTTGAAATATATCGGAATACCTTAAAATATTTGAAAATTTCTTTAAATCTTTGAAATTCCTTCATTCTGGTGAATAAGTTTTTTGAAATTCCATGAAATCTCTGCAAATATTTCAATTTCTATGAAATTCTTTGAGATCCTGGAAAATTTATTAACATACCTTATTGAAATCTTATAAATTTCATAAATATCCTACCATTAGATCCTTTAAAATTCCTTCAAATCATTGAATCCCACGAAGTCTTTTAAAATACTCTTAAAGATTTCAAATTCTTGGAAATATTCTGAAATCGTTTGAAATTTTTTAAAACTCTTGAAATTTTCTTGAAATTTTGAAAAATACCCTAAAGTTTTTAAGATACTTTAAAATCCCTTAAAATTATGGAAATTGATTGAAAACTCCTTAAAATCTTTTAAAATGTCCTTACATCTTCAAAATTCTTTCAAATCTTTGTAAATACAATAAAATATATGAAAATCTATGGAAGCCTACAAAATTCCTTAATTCTTGTAAATAAACTATTCAAAACACTATGCAACATTTTTTTAATCCCTAAAAATCTTTCAAATCCTTGAAAATTTCTTGAAAATTTTTTAATATCTTGAAAATGCCTCCATTTTTGTAAATACCCTAAAATATTTATAATTCTTTAAAATCTAATTAAATTACTGAAATAAATTTAAAGTTCCTTAAAATATTTCAAAATACCCTTGAATATTTGAAAGGCTTTAAAATTGTTTTAAATCCACTAAAACTTTCTAAATCTCTTAAAAATTTCTTGGAGTTTTAAAAAATACCCAAAAGTCTTTGAAACCCTTTAGAGTCCCTTCAAATTATGAAAATCTATTGAAAATTCTTTGAAAACTTTGAAATATTTACAAGTCTTTGAAAATACCTTGGAATATTTGAAAATCTATGAAATCCTAAGAAATTTTTTCAATTTTTGTGAATAAATTATTTGAAACCATATGCATTTTTTTCAAATCCCTTTAAGTGTTACAAATCCTTTGCAATTCCTTTGCCTTGGAATTTTTAAAATACCCTGAAATATTTCAGTTCCTTTGAAATCTCATTAAATTACTGAAATTAATACCAAATGCCTTGGAATCTTTTAAAATACCCTTAAATAATTCAAATTCTTCAAAAAAATTTGGAATCCCCTGAAACTTTCTAAAGCCTTGGAAAATTCGTTTTAAAAACACCCTAAAATCATTCAATCCTTTGAAATTCCTTCAAATTATTAAAATCTATTGAAAATTCCATAGGATCTCTTCAAATGATTGAAATCTATTGAAAATGCTTTGACATCCCGTCAAATTATGAATATCTGTTGAAAATTACTTGAAATATTCTTAAATATCCTGAAATATTTAAAAGACATTCAAATCCTTGGAAACTTTTGAAATTTTTTTAGGTATTTTGCAAATGCATTAAAATCTGTCGAAACACCCTAAAACTAGCTGTGAATTCGATCTTGAGTGTTCCCACTTTGTTTGTATTTATAATTATATGGTAGTTATTTTTTTCAACAATAGACAAAACCAATGTCTTCATTTTGATCAATTTAAAAATAGAAATTTATCAAAAATACAAAATTACAAAATAATACAAACAATTTTTTAAATACAAAGACAAATCAGACAAATCAAATTTTGTATTCGAAATGATAATTTTACGGGCTGGAAAAGTGAATGGAAAAGTTCTGTCGCACCCTATCCCTTTCCCAGTTTTATGATTTTTTTACAGAAATTGTCAGAATTATTTAATTTGAAAATTTATGATAAAAAAATGTTTTCTGTTCACGCGTCAACTTTGAATTATGTCGATGAAAAAAGTTTTTCTGTTAGAAACAGATGGCTCAAATATTATAAATGAGCATAACTTCCTTAATCTTCAATAAAGTGCATTAATATTATAGATCAATCGATTTACCTCGAATCAAAGAATCTTTTCCGTTCTTGCATCAATTTTGAATTATGTTAGTGAAAAAAGTTTAACCATAAAAAATCGTGTTTCCATGCCATAAGCCCATCGATTCGTCTTGAATCAACACAACTTTTCTATTCTCGCATCAACTTTAAATTATGAGAATGAGAAAATTTTTATTATAAAAATCGATTTAAAAAATATATAAATTACCATAACTTCCCTACTCTTTGATAAAATGTATTAATATTGTAGGTTAATCGATTCGTCTCGAACCAAGGAATCTTTTATATTCTTGCATCAACTTTGAATTATATTGAAGAAAAAAGTTTTACTATAAAAAACCCTATTTTCAAATATTATGCATTACCATAGCTTCCTTACTCTTCAATAAAATGTATTAATATTATAGGTCAATCGATTCATCTCGAATCAGCACATCTTTTATGTTTTTCCATCAACTTTGAATTATGTTAATGAAAAAAGTTTTACTATAAAAAACCGATTTTCGAAATATATAAATTACGATAACTTCCCTAGTCTTTAATAAAATGTATTAATATTGTAGGTCAGTCGATTCGTCTCGAACCAAGATATCTTTTATATTCCTGCATCAACTTTGAATTATGTGAGTGAAAAAAGTTTTACTATAAAAAAACGTATTTTCAAATATTATGCATTGCCATAGCTTCCGTACACTT
>CAKNYM010052900.1:53758-92987 GCA_932195095.1 Andricus curvator
ATATTGTTGCATCAACTTTGAACTATGTGAATGAAAAAATTTTTACTCTTTAATAAGATGTATCAATATTGTAGGTCAATCGATTCGTCTCAAACCAAGGATTATGCATTACCATGCATTACCATAGCTACGTTACTCTTCGATGAAATTGAATAATATTGTAGGTCAATCGATTTTATTCGAATCAACACATCTTTTCTGCTGTTGCATCAACTTTGAATTAGGTTGAAGAAAAAAGTTTTACTATAAAAAAACGTATTTTAAAATATTATGCATTACCATATCTTCCTCGCTCTTCAAAAAAATGTATCAATATTATAGGTCAATCGATTCGTCTTGAATCAACACATCTTTTCTGTTTTTGCATCAACTTTGAATTATGTTAATGAGAAAAGTTTTACTATGAAAAACCGATTATCAAAATATATAAATTACCATAACTTTCCGACGCTTCAATAAAATATATTAATATTATAGATCAATCGATTCGTCTCGAACCAATGAGTCTTTTATATCATTGCATCAACTTTGAGTTATGTTAATGAAAACAGTTTCACTATAAAAACCGATTTTAAAAATATTATTGAGTGCTAAAAAAATGCAACAAATATTTTTATTAATCCTTCTTTCAATTTCAAGATATAAGTGGAAAAAATAAGCCCTCTAAATTTCATCAATTTATCTGCACCGTTTACAAGTTATCGTGTTCACAAAAAAGTGTGACATCCACACACACACACACACATGCACACATCCGGACAATTGCTTCGAACATTGTATTAGACATTTTTAAATTGAGGAAGGTTCAATCAAATGAATTAAAAATTTTTTCAAATGTTACCATTACAAAGCTTCCTCTATGAGGAAGCAAAATTAAAAAAATATTTCCTGATTTTCTGCCACTGGCAATTCAATATTCTCGCAGAATGAGCAAAACGTATTGGATTAACTCGAGATGCAAGAAGTATGAGATTGAGAGATGAGAGTGGATTTAAAGGTCATTAATAAGAGCGAATACAGCACGTAGGTCGATGAGCATGCTGATTAGATTTATCGGATCAGTAGATTGCCACCGAGACCCCGGAGACACTGCTTCATTCCATACTGCTTGCTTTTCTTTCCTTTTTTCCTCTGCCACCTTTTTTCCAGATAAAAGTTCAATAATCCCAGAAAGTCAGTGTAATCCCGCGTTGGTCGTAATTCTGGATCTTCCTTAATTTGTAATTCACAGAAACTTCTATTCAGTCCTCATTGACGATTCTGCACTACCCGATTGAGGTATAGATAGGCTTCTGATTCGGAAATTTCTGATTCTGATTTAGTCAAACTATCTCAAAGAAGAAAGTACCAGTTAAATTCTTATTTTCAGATCAAGTTTTATAGGATCCTGGTATTATTCTCTAAGATTTTATAGATCAACTTTATATTTCTTTCTTGATTAAAAAATTTAATTTAAAAATTGTACACCCGAGGATAATGAACATTTAAAAATCCAACAATGCTCAAAACTTTGATTAAAAATCATGTGCCATAAAAGAATCCTTTTTCTACAAAATTTTAGTCGAAAGATCTCGAAAACTAGGAATTTATTTCTAAAAGAAAAAAAGTGTTTTTTAAATATTAGGAAATAATTATTTTTTAAAAATTTTTCTATCGCGCTATAATTTGTAAACTTTTTCACACTTTCGAAAAGATGAGCAAAATTAAATTATGGACAAAAACTTAGAACCGGTACCAGTGAACGAAAAATTGACGGTACCGACAATAAGATTTCTAGAAAAATTAGAAATGATTTCGGTTTTATTTTAAAAGATTAATTTTAAGTTTTGAAGAATAAAAAATATGTCGAAATAAAATCTAGAAGATTTTAAGACAATTTTTATAATTTCGTGGGGTTCAAGCAAATTTTAGGAAAACTTTAAATTATTTCAAAAGATATTCCGAAGTTTTCAAAGATTCGAAAATAATAAAAAATAATTTAAATAACGAGAAGATTTCCAAAAATTTAAAACAAAATATAGATTTTTGAAGATTTCTAAAAAAAAAGCTTTTTAAGAATTTCGAAAGGTTTCAAGAAAATATAAAAAATGTTGCCAGATTCCTGGGGAAATTTCAAATGTTTTCTTACATAAAAAATTCATTTAAAGAGGAAATTGAAAAAGATTTGAAACATCTCAAAAGATTTTCTAAAATTTCTAAAAAGAACGTAAAAGATTTTGAAACAACATTTTTTTTATTTTGCAAGATTATAAAGTTTTAGAAAAATTCAAGTAAGTTCAAGTGTTTTAAACTTAAAAATATTTTTGAAAAATTTCAACAAAGTTTTTACAAAATGTAGATTTTTGTAGATATCGAAAAAAATGTATAAACCTTTTTGAATTTTTAAAGCTTTCAAAAGAATAAACATAGTTTCTTAAGATTCCTGGCATAATTTCAGATTATTTTTGCATTTACAAAAATTATTTTCCAAGGAAAATTTGAAAACATTTCGAAAGATTCCTAAAAATGTCACGAGAAAAATCTGGAAGATTTTAAGGCATTTTTTTTTTTTTGTGGGATTCAAACAAATTTTAGGAAAACTTTGAATTATTTCAAAAGATATTTCGAAGTTTTTAAACATTCGAAAATAATAAAGAATAATCTAAATAATGAGAAGATTTCCAAAAATTTAAAACAAAATGTAGATTGTTGAAGATTTATAAAAAAGGAGCTTTTTAAGAATTTTGAATGGTTTCAAGAAAATATAAACAATTTTGTAAGATTCCTGGGAAAATTTTTAAGGATTTTTTACATTAAATAATTCATTTAAAGAGAAAATTGAAAAAGATTTAAAACATCTCAAAAGATTTTCTAAAATTTTGAAAAACAACGTAAAAGATTTTAAGACAACATTTTTTTATTTTGCAAGATTACAAAGTTTTATAAAAATTCCAGTAAGTTGAAGTGTTTTAAACTTGAAAATATTTTTAAAAAATTTTAACAGAATATAGATTTTTGTAGATATCGAAAAAAAATCTATAAACCTTTTTGAATTTTTAAAGATTTCAAAAGAATAGAAATATTTTTTTTAAGATTCCTGGCAAAATTTCAAATTATTTTTCCATGTTGAAAAATTAATTTTTGAGGATAATTTTTAAACATTTCGAAAGATTGCTAAAAATTCCACACAAAAAATCTAGAAGATTTTAAGGCATTTTTTTCATTTTGTAAGATTTTTCCAAAATATTAGGAAAAACTTTAATAATTTTTAAAGACATTTAAATGTTTTGGAAAAATTAAAAAAATAATTTGAAATTTGAAAATATTTTAACATTAAAACAAAATTAGATTTTTGAAGATTTTAGAATAAAGTTTTGAAGCTTTTCAAGGATTTTGGAAGGTTTCAAGATAATGACAAAAAATTTTCTTAAGAAACCTAGGAAAATTATAGTCATATAACCTGAAAACCCAATATTCAAATTATAATATAGTTGAGAATTTTTTTTCTTGACTGAAAAATAGTTTCTGGTTGAAAATTTGTCTTCCTAGTTTTAAAATTCATCTCTTTTGTCGGAATTCAATCTTTTCTTGTTAAGAATGCAATTTTTTTAGTTGAAAAGTAATTTGTGTCGGTTAAGGATTAAGGTATTTTGTTAAAAAAATTTTTTTTTTTTTGAACTCACTTTTTTTGATTTCAAATAAAAATATTTGTTGTTGAAATAGTAACAAATAAATTATATATATATATATATATATATATATATTACAAATAAATTTTCAATTAAAAAATCCACTAGTTCGTTAAAATTTGAACTACTTTGTGAAAAAAAAATTTATTGTTAAAGATTTATCGTTTTAGTTAAAAATGCATTCCTTCGGTTATGAATGTAACTATTTTGTTGACAATTTATCTATTGTGAAAGGAAATTAATCCTCTTTGTACGACATTTATTTTTTAGTCTAAAAATCTGCTTTGGCTGAGGATTCAACTATTTTGTGGAAAATTCGTCTTTTTTTAATGAATATAACTGATTGTTATTTAAAATGTAAATATTTTTTGTTGCAATATCAAATGCTTCTTCAGAATTCCTCTTTTTTGTTTCTGAAAATTCCACTGCTTGGTTAAGAGTTGAACTACTATGTTAAGAACTATATATATTTTTTTGAAGATTCTTAGTAGTAGAAAATTCATCTATTTGGTTAAAAATGGTTGACAATTCGGATTTTCGGTTTAAAAAGTTGAACTGCTTGGTTGAAAATTCGTATCTCTTAGATAATGTTTCACCTTTTTCGGTTAAAAATGCAACTGGTGGAAAATTAATCTTTTTTGGTTGAGGATTCAACTTTTTTTTTAAATTAAAAAGTGAACTAAGAAAGAGGAATTTTTTATGTTCTTGAACGTTTGATAATTTTCTACTGAAAATTGTATAATTACGATTTTGTCAGAAGATATAATTTCCAAATTTTAATTTCAAATTTACGTGTGATAACATATCAAACTTTGAAGACCTTGAACCAGGGAGTTTGTTTATTTGAACATTGTTTCCTCTCTTTTAAAATAATTGTGTCAATGCTTTTTTCACATATACCTTTTCAATTATTATCTATTCATTTTTGCTAATAATGTCCTAATTTTTATTTGTTTTATTTATCATTAACGTAAAAATTCATTACTATTATGGTTTATTCTTATTTATGTTTGATAATAATTTATTTCAGGGTGAAGAATGTCACGTTGGTAACAGAACACCTTTCGTACTTAAAACTTGATCGTACAACTACACTTTTAATGAGCTTCAGCCGGAGGGAGAGACATAAAAAGTTTTTAATTGCAAGCAACTTAATTCTCTCTTGAATCTTTCTTGGCTGCAACTCCACTAAGTTGTTTATAATGCGGCTTAGTCAGATGCCAATCTTTTGATCCGCGTTACTCAAATAGATTCACCCTAACGAATATTAGCAAAAACATTAATTTATATTTCTGTTTGTGTTTGACGCTCTCGTCAAATCTAAATGCCGACGTAAAGGCTTTATGACGCCCATAATCCAGTCAAGTTGCCTCAAAACTGATCCATTCATTTCCTGCCATAATATATTGTAAAGTTGAGTTTATTGTATATAACAGCGTTGAAGAGAAGAGTGTTCTTTAGGGGTTCAGAATTGGAGGGTGTTAAATAACTTGAGTGAAAAGGGGTAGCTTCGTGTTGCGTATAAATGCCTCGACACCACCATCTAACAACCTTATCATCTGCGAGCGCTAACCCACGTACCCTCACAGTCTGAGATCCACACCTCCTTCGTCGAAGAGGGCCATTCTTAGACACTTGTCCATGAATATAATTAATAGCTATGAGTTTAATTCTAGCTACCATGGAACCATTTTCTATTAACATCTCGAAACTATCTCCAAACTATTGTTGAAGGGAAATCTTTGTTTATGATTGGTTGGAGCTGTCATTCGTTTTTACTTTCTGAGAAAGATTTCAAACTTCAGGATACTTAGTTTCTTTCTTAGTTGTAATGGAGAATTTTTTATGTTTTGTAAAAAAATGAAAATAAACGAAAAGTTCATCTCACAAATATATTTATCGGGAAATTATCAACTATTGATTAATTTTGCTGATAGTTTTTTTATTGATCCCATTCTCGTGTTTATGATTGCATCCAATGATTAAAAAGTCTGTGGTGCCATTTTCGATTAACATCTCGAAACTATTGTTGTCAGGAAATCCGTTTTTATGATTGGTAGTAGCTGTCATTAGTTCTGTTTTTTTTTTTTTTTATGAAAGAACTCCACTTTGAGGACTGTTGCTTTCTGTCTTGGTTATTATGGTATCTTTCTTAATTTTTTTAAACAAACGAAAAGAAAAACAAAAAATTTGACTCGCAAATAGAATTTTTCACCAAATTATCACCTATTGATTATTTTGAAAATATTTTTTTTTTTGTAAATCCGATTCTTATGAGTATATGGCGTTATTTTCGACTAATATCTCAAAAATATTCTTATTGGGAAACCCGTATTCACGATTGCACCAAATATAAATAAAATTGTTCCAAATCTTCACGATTATATGTATGTTTATTTACTCTTCCTTTTACGGGTTTGAGGGCTCCGTTCCCTGTACATCGTTTACAAAAATAGCTTACTGACTACTTAATATTACTTACTACTACAAATTCGACGTCTTAATTCTACTTTACAACTATGCCTATCCTATGCTATTAATCGTGCCTCCAGGGGCTTCCGTTTGCTCTCGCCTGAGCCTCTTCAGCTCACAATTTTAATTCACGACTCTACATCTTTAACTTTCTTTTCTTGAAGTCCCCTTTTGGCTCAACCCTATCCCCTGCCACCTGCCCTGTCTCTTAGTTCTTCCAGATTTCTCATCCCTTTCTCACCTTGACCATTTTCATCCAAAATCCATCTTACACTATCATTCACGCTCTCTCCTCCCGTTTCATCCCCTGTGCATCTCTCTAACACGTGCTCCCATGTCTCCAGTTCATACCCACACACTCTGCATGCTCTCTCTTCTTTATTTTCCCAATATCTGCATTCCCTCACCCCTTCATCCGTTCTGAACCTGATCACTCGGTTCCATTTGCTCTCCTTTTTCACCTTTTTCAGATATTCTGGCTCTGTTTCGCCCTTAACTACCCTATACCAACTATTATATCTTGACCTCACGATTTTTTCCCATCTCTCTTCTTTCTGTTCTACTATCATGTCCTGCTCTACCTGCTGCCACTCTCTATTTGCCTCTCCTTACCCCCATTTTCTTTTCATCTGCATTCTGCCCTCCTCCCATTTCGATCGCTCCATGTTGCCCCTCTCCTCTCTAATTTGGATTTCCCTCAGACATGCTTGCGCTATCTTACTCCCATCCCCCCTTTTTAGCTTCTTTTCGAAATTCCACGCTCTTTTTAGTTGCGTTATTACCATTTTCTCTCTACTTAGTTCTTCTCTCAACATATAACCTGGGCAACTCCAACTCACTCCCATGACCCATCTCAAGAACCTTTCCTGTGCACTTTCTATCCCTTTGTATTTCCTCAATCCCCAAATCTCTACTCCATAGCTCGTTATTGACCACACTAACACGTCAAACATCCAAACTCTCATCTTCCAGTCATCCTTGAATCTTCTCTTACCCTTACCCCACACTTGTCCCATTATTTTACTCGCACTCTCAAGCCACTTTTTTACCTGCAACTCATTTCCTCCTCCAGCTTCAAACCAAAAACCTAGGTAACAGAACTCCTCAACTAGTTCTACAATCTCGCCACTCATCTTCCATTCATATTCTATTTTACTTTTCCTATTTCAGAAATAAACTATTTTGGTTTTTCCTACATTTACCGTTAGATCCTTCTCTTTCACGAAGTCTTCGAACACTCTCATCATTACCTTCATTCCTCCTTCCTCTTCCGCTAACAAAACTATATCGTCCGCATACGCGAGAGAGTATATTTTACTATTACCAAGGATCGCGCCTCCCTTACCCTTCCTTTCTAACTTCTCTTCTAGGTCTCACAACAAGATACTAAATAAAAGCGGAATGAGTGGACACCCTTGCCTAACTCCTGTCCTCGTCCAGAACGGCTCTCCTTTTTGTGTTCCTACGCTCACCCTTGCTCTGGTTTCCACGAAAATTTCCTTAATCCTTTCCCTTAACCCTTTGTCCACTTCCCTCTCTTCTAGGGTTTCCCAGAGCACCTTCCTGTTTACCGAATCAAACGGTGCTTTAAAATCCACAAACAGTGCTATCAACTTTCCCTTCTTCATCCCTAAATTCCTATTCACCAGGAAGTTAAGTACGAATACATTGTCGATTGCTCCCATCCCTTTCCTGAAGCCCGTCTGGTTATGTGATATAATCCTGTTTTCCTCTACCTGTCTTTCTAGCCTTTTCTTCATTATTTCTACATAGATTTTATATGCCTCCGACATAAGTGTGATTCCTCTGTATTCCTCTGTCTTTTTACCCGCTCCTCTCTTGATTGTTGGTACTACCAAACCTGTTCTCCATTCTTTTGGCCACCCTTCTGCCCTCCAAACCTTATTGCATATTTTCCGTATCTCTTCCTGCACCCCCTCTCCTCCATATTTCAGAGCCTCGTTTTCAATGCCATCCTCTCCTGTAGCCTTATCTTTTTTGAGCTTTTTTATCACCTCCTTTACCTCTTCTCTACTTATTTTATTCTCTGCATCATCCTCCTTCTCCTCTACTCTTTTCCTGCCTTCTCCTCTTGCCATATTATATACTCCTCCTAACTGCTTCTTAAAATACTCTGACCATTCACTCATCTCAATTTCCTCATTTATACCTTTCCTTCTTCCTCCTTCCCTGTTTATTATTTCCCACTCCCTACCTTCCCTTACCGCTTTCTCTACCTCTTCCTTATATCTGTTTTTCGGCTTCTGTCTCTTTTCGTCCAATAACTTCTCATGCACTTTTTTCATTTTATTGTATTCTTTTTTCTCCAACTCTCCCTTTCTCCATATTTTTAAATATTGCCTCATATTTTCCTTACTCTCCCTACATTCCGCATCCCACCATCCTTTCTTTTTCACATCCTGGACCTCTTGCGGCCTTACCTCTCTCTTTATCACCTCTATCCTTTCCCTTAACTTTGCTACAAACCTGTCCACATCTTCCTCCTGTGTATTTACTTCACTCCCATTCTCCATCTTTTCTTTGTATTCTCTAAGTTTTTCTCCTCCCCATCTACCCATCTTAGAATTATCCACTGTCACCCTATTTCTTTCTCTTCTACCTCTCTTCCCTCCTTCGCTTTTTAGCGTCGAAATTACCGGGAAATGTTCATAACCTATCTCATTTCTAACTTCCATTCTATCTATGATATTTCTTATCCTTTCTTCAGCCAGGATGTAATCAATCACCGTTTCTCCCTTTCTTACGTACGTCAACTCCCCCTCTTAATCGCCTTTCATATATCCATTACATATGAACCATCCTGCCTCTCCGACCATATTCAAAAGTATTTTGCCTTCTCTGTCTCCTTCTCGGTGTTTCGGTTTTCTGATAAATGTTTCATTTTCCTCATCAAACACTTCTTCCCCCAATTCCCCTGTCCATGCGTTAAGATCACCCCCTATCAAGACCATCTCTTCCTCTTTTTCCTCCATCCATCTTTTTATTATTTTCCACCCATCCTCTTCTCCTCTTCTTCTGTACACGCACACCACGTCTACTTTTACTCTCCCCAATTTTATTCTCCTGACTATAGTACCCTCCATATCTGGCTCACTCTGTCCTTTCCGTTTTATTACCAATTCTTTCCTCACCCCTGACACCATGCCTTCCATTCTCCTTCTCATCTCATGTTTCTTTTTTGCTTCCTGCATTGTCCAAATGTAGCCTTTTGGTACGTTCCTTTGAAGAACCTTCCATTCCTTCTCATTTACCTACGTTTCGCTCATCATTATAACGTCCCATTTATTTAGCTCCTCCCAGAAACCTCTATCCTTATTTTTTAATCCTGACACATTCCAAAACGCTACTTTTATCCCCTTTTCACCTTCCCTTCCCCTTTTCCTCTCTTTCATTTCCTCGTGTCTTCTGCGAACCCCATCGCTTCCTCATCTTTCTTATTCCCTTCTGCTCCCGTTCTACCCTGTGACCATTCTCCTGCTTTTAAGTCCTCCCTTGCTTCATCCCATATCCACACTGTCTCATTTATCCACAGTCTGTCTCTCCCTATCCTTACCCTACTCCCTCTTCTCCTCTCCTCCCAACCTCTTTCTTCAATTACCCATCTTATCTTTCTCTCCTCCCATGTCATATCTTCATCAATTCTTTCCTTTGTTCCCCTGAGCCCCTTCTTTGTCACCATCACCTCTTTCTTGTCAATGAAAGAAATATCGTCAGCACATTGAAATACAAAATGTAATGTTTTCCATTCAAGGAACATAAAATAGAATCCAATTAGTCAGAGTTAGTAAAATGATTTTTTTTTTCAACCACAAGTTTAAAAACAAAGAATTTTATATTCTCTTGACCATGTTAAAGGTCCAATTTTTATGTTATTTACAAAAATCGTTAAAATGTTGAAAATAAAATATTTTAGCATATTTGGGATGAAGTATTTTCAATGTTTATAGATTTTTTAAATTGAACAGTTTGAGTCCAAAAACATTTGATAATAATGTCATGAAACCGATTAGATTTTTATTTAGTTTTAATTAAGTAGATATCTGAAAAAGCACTTTGAAAGTTTTAAAATAGAAATTTTTTGAACTTATTTTAAAGTGTTAGTGAAAATTCAGTTTACTGGATAAAATTTTTCAAATTTTTCAAAAGGAATGATAATTCAAACATTTCAGCACCCGAAATATGTATAATTGTAATCAAAGACGATTTTTATTTAATATGTGGGAACATTTCTTCAATATCCAACTTCGGTCTCAAATGAAGTAACCTAAATTTATATGTGATTTTAGAAAAAATGTATAATTCTTAGATGTACAGATACTACAAATTGAGAAAAGACTTTTGGCTTACGCCAAAAGGGATTTGGTTCAATAGCATAATAATAATAATAATAATAATAATAACAAATAATGAGAAAAAAATGTTTCACCTCTATAAATTCAATTGAAAATCTGAAAGTAATTTACTAGGTTTTTTGGGAACTTTCATACTTTATAGCTTCCTTCTTGACTATTTGTCAGGTATTGGATGAATTATTTCAAAATTTCCAAGAGGAATCCAAAAATAAAATTTGGATGACTACACCAGATATGTCCATTACAATTTCCGAATAATTAGTTTTCGTTTATAATATTTTTTGATATCTGATTTTTTTGCAATTTGCAACCTGCAAATTTTGCAATTAGAAACTATTCAAACATTTCTGTTTTGAGCAGAAATATATAAGCTTCTATAAGAGAATTCAATATTTTTTAATTGCGAAATTTTGTAAAAAATTTAAAAGTCAATCGTTTTTTATAATCTAAATAATATTCACAAGCATTTCAGATTGGTGAATGTAAATGCATTTTTATTGTAAATTCAAAAAAATTATATTTTTACAATTAACTTTAGAAGCTTTATGAATTATCTTAAAAGCTTCTTTGGTGAGTTGGAAACGTTTTTATATCTGAAATCCAACACTTCAGAAAAATGTTTTGCGATAATCATTATTCAGACTTTTTAAATTCATTTCAAATTTTTGATGTCCATAGAAATTAATTATCCTTCTATCTATATAAACTTAAACTAATGAAAAAAAAATCAAAATTTCTCAAAATTGGACATATATAGATTAGGCAAAAAGTAAAATTCATGATTTTTTAAACACTTTGCAATTAATGAAGTTTGTAAACTAATTTCGGCTTCACGCAATTTTTAGGGTAATAATCGCTTGATTTAAAATTTGATAAGGGATCAGAAATGAAACGTTTTACTTTAAAAGGAATTTTTTGTTTCCTAACATTTCTCATTATTGATTCATTTTAAACATTTTAGAATTCATGTTTTCCGAAATTATTATCATTTAATAATATAAAATTTTCTTATTTATTCGGATTTTTAGTGAAAAATGTCTGTCATAGTGTGATATCGCGATCTTCAATTTTTATTTTCCCGGAACAGGATCATTTTTTCGGAACAAAATTTGTACCTTTTGATGATTTATAATTTGAAAAAGTAATTTCATTACCAAATATCAATCAAAAATGGTGTTTTTACAATAGCTGAAAAATGACGACTTTTCTTTTGTGAAACAAAATTTACGTACAATTAATCAATTTCTGATGAATTAATTAACAATTGCACAATTTAAATTATTAGGAAATAATTCCAATAAGAAAATCGCAGTACTGGAATTTCTCTAGCGAAGCCAAAAAACGGTTTTAAAAAATACCTTAATCTCTTAAAGATTGCTCAAAATACGAATTTTTTAATGAAATTTATTTATAACAATCACATTTTCAGAGAATGATAATGAACTGTCTCAAAGTAGATTTAGCATTGATCAATGCATGTTGATAAAATGATAAATTGAATCAACCTTTTTTTCGCTTATTCACATTCCAAAAAAAGTCCCAAAAAAGGTCTCTGTAATTTTGTCCCTCGTGCAACAAAATTTATTAAAATCCTATAAGTGTGATTTTTCTGTGGATCGAATCCATTTCAAATCAGGGATATTTGAATTTTGACATCTATTTTTCGAAAAATCGCAAATTTTTCTTAAAAATTCTATACATTTTAACCTGATTCAGATATTGGAATTTTCTTTTCGGATTCTGGTGAATTTTACGACCCTCTCTCAAACTCAGTTGGAAAATTAAAAAAAAATATAATGAACAAAATGGAGACGATTTTTTTGAAAACGTGAAAAGTGGATTTTCACAAAAGACCTACACTTGTGTTGTTTGCAATTTTTTTTATTTGTCCTTCTATAAGGAAGACATCCTGTAAGTTGTATCCACTGTAAACCATTTTTGTGGTCAGGTGTGTTTTTTTCATGAAATAAAATTTTCATTTTTTTCTCAGAAACAATGAAAGTTACCAACAAAATTTAAGATAAAACTTTGCATATCTACAATCCAAGAACTATTCTCTTGTCTCAAAATGATATTTCACACACATGAAATTTCGGCTTAAATTAAAGGTTAAGAGGATAATTTTATACAAAAAATGTTCCTTGCTCTTTTGTTATTATTCAAGAAAATAAAAATAAATAAAAATAAAATAAATCATTCAAGAAAAAAATTAAAAAATTGTATTAAAAAAAAAAATTGGTGGGACTTAAAATCATGGTTTAGTCCCCAAAAAGCTGATGGGATGACTTCCTCTTATGAGCAGAAACTTTAAAAAATGTTGCAAGATATAAAAAAGATAAACTTTTCCAGAAATTTTTTTTTCGTTTTTTTGAAAACACGAAAAAAAAAATACAGAAAACATTTTAATATCTAAAAAAAATTTAAAAATAATGATAAAAAATCCAGCCCCCTGGCTCTTTCTATCCAGCCCATGCGATAAAAGTATTGTGAGAGTTGACTCCGGCCACCGCCACAGTGGGGTGAAATTGGAAAACGAGGTTTAAAATGACATTTAGAACGTAATTATGCACCGATTTTAGATTTTTTTTTTTGAAAAATTCAGAACTAAATTTTTCAGAAAATTCTGCAAGTAGATTTTTTATTTTTTTGTTTATTCAAATGTTATGTTAATGCAAACAGCGAAAAAAATGTGGATTTTTTTAATTTCATTTTTTATCTTCTAGACAAAATTTTTCTTATACTTCTCGTCCCTTGTTTTTAATGCACAGGGGTATGAGAAAGACAAAAAGATTGTTAACTTGCAAAGTTAATTTTTATAAACTAATTGTATTCACAAATTATCGATATTAGGGGTTATTCGTCTTGAAAGTATATTTCTGCTCGGAAATCGCTTGCCTTCATCGTTAAGATGATACGTGGCCATTAAAATTTGATATTGAATGTTATTTGTTTATTTTATAAACAAATTATAAAAACAAATGTACATTTTGGGCGTTTTTAGGCGAAAATAAACTGTTTTTTCTTTCGAATTTGTTGCAATTATATTGCCAATGATGTTTTTTGAAAAAGATTTTGCCACTTTTCAATATTTTTCTATTTTATAAACAAATGCACATTTCGGCCGTATTTAGGCGAAAATAAACCGTTTTTTCTTTCAACCTTCTTGAAATTATATTGCCAATGATTTTTTCTGAAAAAGTTTTTGCCACTCATCAATAATTGTTTATTTTATAAGCAAATTATATAAACAAATACACATTTTGGGCGTTTTTAGGCGAAAAGTAATCGTTTTTTCTTCTTACTTTGCTGAAATTATTATGCAAATGATTTTTTCTAAAAAAAATTTTGCAACCTATCAATATTTGTTTATTTTATAAACAAAGTATATAAACAAATGCACATTTTGGTTGATTTTAAGCGAAAATAAACCGTTTTCTCATTTGACCTTGCAAACATTATATTGCCAATAATGTTTTCTGAAAATTGTTTTGCCACTTGCAATATTTGTTTACGTTATAAACAAATTATATAAACAAATGTACATTTTCAGCGTTCTTAAGCGAAAAGAAGTCGTTTTTTCTTCTGACCTTGCTGACATTATATTGCCAATGATGTTTTGTGAACAAATTTTTACCGCCCATCAATATTTGGTTACTTTATAAACAAATTATATGAACAAATGTACATTTTCAGAGTTTTTAAGCGAAAATAAGTCGTTTTTTCTCCTGACCTTGCTGAAATTATATTGCCAATGATGTTTTCTGAAAAAATTTCGCCATTCATTAATGTTCACTTATTTTATAAACAAATTATATAAATAAATTCACATATAAGAAGTTTTTAAGCGAAAAAATATAGTTTTTTCTTCTGATCTTGTTGCAGTTATATGGCCAATGATCTATCGAAAAATGTTGCCAAGCACCGCTAATCGTTTATTTTATAAATAAATTATATAAACAAATGTACATTGCAGATATTTATAGGCAGAAAGAAATCGTGTTTCTTTTATTATTGTTTAAACTATATTGACAATGAATTGTCTAGATGAAATATTGTCATGCCTCACTATTTGTTTATTTAAAAAAAAAATTAGGTAAACGCCTAAAATGTTCATTTTTTGTATAATTTGTTCATGAAATAAGTAAATATTAATGCATATCCATTTTTTTGAAACCATCACTGAAAATATAATTTCAGTAAGGTCAGAGGAAAAAACAAATTCTTTTCGCTTAAAAACTCCTAAAATGCGCATTTGTTTATAAAATGAACAAATATAGATGGGTAACCAAATTTTTTTCAGAAAACGTCATTAGCGATATAATTTCAGCAAGGTCAGAAGAAAGATCGATTTCTTTTCGCTTAAAAACGCTCAAAATGTGCATTTGTTTATATAATTTGTTTATTATATAAACAAACATTGATGGGTGGTAAAATTTTTTCAGAAAAAATCATTGAAAATATAATTGCAACAAGTTCGACAGAAAAAACGGTTTCCTTTCGCCTAAAAACGTCCAAAATGTGCATTTGTTTATGTAATTTGTTTATAAAATAGAAAAATATTGATGAGTGGCAAAACTTTTTCCAGAAAACATCATTGGCAATATAATTGCAACAAGTTCGAAAGAAAAATCCGTTTCCTTTCGCCTAGAAACGCCCATAATGTGCATTTGTTTATATAATTTGTTTATAAAATAAACAAATAACATTAAATATTAAATTTCAATGGCCACGTATAATCTTAACGATAAAGGTAAGCGATTTCAGAGCAGAAATATACTTTGAAGACGAATAACCCCTAATGTCGATCATTTGTTAATACAATTTGTTTATAACAATTAACTTTGCAAGTTAACAATTTTTTTGTCTTTTTCATACCCCTGTGCATTAAATACAAGGGACGAGAAGTATAAGAAAAAGTTTGTCTAGAAGATCAAAAATGAAATTAAAAAAATCGACATTTTTCTCGCTGTTTGCATTAGCATAACAATTAAATAAACAAAAAAATAAAAAATCTACTCCCACCATTTTCTGAAAAATTTAGTTCTGAATTTTTCAAAGAAAAAAAAATCTAAAATCGGTGCATAATTGCGTTCTAAATGTCATTTTGAACCTCGTTTTCCAATTTCACCCCACTGTGCACCGTGGCGCTGACTGGAAAAAGTAATTTTTTATTTATTTTAAAAATTCAATTTTTGACTGATATTAAACAACAACGTTATTTTCACTTCTAAAATATAAACTTAAATACTGTTCTATACGTCTGGCTTGATTAAATAAAATATTAGATTATAGATCTAGACATTTTCAGAGTTTCATCATGGACATCAATGTAACAATTTTCTTAACCTCAAAATTTGAAAATAAAATGATTGAATACATTTATGTGATAAATGAGTCCAAAAAGAGATGGTAAATTAAATCGTATAGAACATCCAAATTTAATTCAAATAGTCAAATTTGATTATATGTTGATAAATAGTACATCAAGAAATACATTTTTTTTAATGTTTTTATTTTATTATTGTATATTATTCATTTGTATTGCTTTTGTTATTAAAAGTAGATTTTGTTAATGAGAAAAATAATCTTCTGATTTTAAATAATGGCATGTAAATTAAATAAATTGTGACATTGATACTAAAATATAGTGAAATTCGATTACTATAATTAGAGAAACTTCTGTAAATCATATACAACGTTTTCAAATCATATAAGACACTTTTCTGGAAAATGAACCGAGTTTTTTTCTCAAAGGAAAGGATAATTTTTCTAGTTTTCAATATATTTTTAGATTATGATAACATTGAAGTACATAAGTGCATAAACTTAGAAAGGGTTCCAAATTATTTCCTATTAATTTTTTATCAATTTTTTAATAGTTAATGGATCATTTAAGTTACCGCGTGATAAAACCATTTTTTACGTAAAAATATCAAATTAATAGTTCTTAACTAACATTTTGAAACGACAAAGTATCTATAAGGTGCACCGAAAAGATTTGTTTAAGAGATATTGTTGACAGTTATTGGTGTTGAAAGTAAATAATACCTGATTGAAATTTAGTTTTAGAAGCTATAAATAAAGAATTGCGGTGACTCTTTGTAGCCTGAAATTTCTTGAAGGATTATTTGTTCAGTGGTATATGAGAACATTTTCTCGAAAGTTTCGTTATTCGAGACGATCTTTTATTTTTCTGGCATCGTCGACCTCGCGACTTATGGCGTGCTTGCACGCGAATTTTCGATCGTGCCAGCGACTTTTACGGTCGCGCGCCATACTGGACGACCAATTACAGTTTTCAGCGTGCGCTCAAACGAGAGATTGCTTCGACTGGTAACAATTGCTCTATTCTTGCCCACAAAATCAGAAACGTAGCATGTACCTTTGGAGTCAAAAGTATACTGTATTTCTTGAAAAGTAGCAAACTTTTCATGTTATTCATATGGTTCGATATTAGGTTATAAGGTTATATTTAGGTTATATTAGGTTATATTAGTGTTAGACCAGGATGGGTTACATCCTCTTGGCTGTTTATTATATTTAGGGACAAGTGTCTAAGAATGTCCCTCCTCGACGAAGAACGTGTGGATCTCGGGACAGTGAAGGTACGTGGGTTAGCGCTCGCAGATCGGTTCTTATTCAAGAGTCAATCAAATACTTCCAAAGAATTTTAAGCAAACTGAATAAGAGCATGATGAAAATAAGGTTTAAAATAAACGTAGATAAAACAAAAATGTATAAATTGTTTGAAGGAAAGGTTGAAAAAACAGTATGCAACATTGCCTTAAACGACGAGAGGATATAGAAATTTGAAAAGTGTGTATATCTTTGTGATTTATTTACGTAGCGTAGCGCGAGGTAAATACACTATCGAGCGCGAAGAGACTTTTTTAAATAACAAAAATTGTTTGATTAATTTTTATTTGAACAAATTACCTTAATGGTATACCTGATGGGTTAACCGATATTTAATTCAGGTCTATATACATATTTCTGAATTTTGTTGGATTCTTTTGAAATATTTTAGTGTATTTAGAAATATTCCTAAAATTGTCAACAGATTTCATTTATTGAAGGTTTCAGAGGATTTTTAAGACTTCAGGGTATTTTTAATAACTTGAAGAAATTTTCCGGAGCTTTAAAAGGTTTCAAGGTATTTTAAAATATTTTAAAGGATTTAAAATATTTAAGGATATTTTAAAAGATTCTAAAGAATTTTCAATAGATTTCAATAGTTTGAAGTGATTTCGAAGTATTTTAAAGAGTTTAAAATATCTTAGGGTATTTCAAAAGGTTAAAAGTAATTTTGAATTAATTTTAGTATTTTAATGCGATTTTAGAGGATTTGAAATATTTCATTGTATTTTGAAGCAAGGCATTTTCCAGAGGTTTGAATGTTTCAAAAAATTTCAAAACAGTTTAAAGGATTTGAAATATTTTAGGAAATTTCAAAAGATTACTAAAATTTTTCACAGATTTCAATTATTTGAAGGTATTTCAAAGGATTCTGAAGGTTTTAGAGTATTTAAAAATATTTCAGATGATTAAAAAAATTTGAGGGTATTTTAGAATATTCTAAGAAATTTTGAATAGACTTTAATATCATGGAGAGATTATAAACGATTTTCAAGATTTTAGGATATTTCGAAGGATTCTAATCATTTTGAAGGATTTCAGCAATTTCTCAATTCAAAAATATTTTAAAGAATTTTCAATATACTTCAAAAATTTGAACGAATTTAGGATACTTTAAAAGATTCCAAGAAATTTGAAGAATTTCTTGAAGAACGTGTGGATCTCGGGACAGTGGAGGTACGTGGGTTAGCGTTCGCAGATCGGTTCTTATTCAAGAATCAATGATGATTTATTTTATTTATTTATTTTTTTATTTTAATTATTTTGAATTGATTTCATAGATTTAATGGGATTTTAAATATTTTAGGGTATTTTGACAGATGCCAAAAAAGAGATGTAAAAAGTTTCAAGGGATTTCGAAAGATTTGAAAGTACTCGAAATATTTTATGGAATTTGGAAAAGATTTTTGAAATTTTTGAAAGATTTTAATTATTTGAAGATATTTCGAAGGATTTTTAAGATTACGAGTACTTTTAAAAATTAAAAAAAAATTTCAATAGCTTAGAAATATTTTAAGAGATTTTAAAAAACTTCGATGGATTTTAAATATTTAAGGGTATTTAAAAATATTCCAAAGAATCTTTAGTTTATTTCAGTGATTTAATGGGATTTTAATGGATTTCAAATATTTTAGGTGGGTAAATTTTGAAAGATGCAAGAGATTTGAAAGTTTCAAGAGATCTCAAGCAATTTTGAAGGATATGAGACATTTAAGGACTTTTAAAAATTGCAAGGAATTTGTTATTAAATACAGTATTTATTTTTATTTAGTATTATTTTCATTTGTTTTCTTATTTAATTTATATTTAATTTATTTTTTCGTAAATAATTAATTTTTCGAAAATGAAGTTTTGCGGCTACCCTCTATGAGATTTAAACTAACTTTTTGAAATGTAATTTTTTTCATTAATTAGGAAGTCTCAATATCCTCTTGTTGAGAATAACATACTTCTGGTGAATTAGATCCTAAAATTTAAATTTAATTCAAAATCTAATTGTCACTCCTGGATGGGAAGCAAATTATTTAATCAAACAAATCGAAATCTCGGGACAGTGAAGGTACGTGGGTTAGCGTTCGCAGATCGCTTCTTATTCAAGAGTAAATGATGATTTATTTAATTTATTTATTTATTTTAATTATTTCAATTGATTTCATGGATTTAATGGGATTTTAAATATTTTAGGGTATTTTGAGAGATGCGAAAAAAGAGATGTAAAATGTTTCAAGGGATTTCGAAAGATTTGAAAGGACTCGAAATATTTTATGGAATTTGAAAAAGATTTTGGAAATTTCTGAAAGATTTTAATTGTTTGAAGATATTTCGAAGGATTTTCAAGATTACGATTACTTTTAAAAGTTCACAAAAATTTTCAATAGCTTAGAAATATTTTAAGGAATTTCAAAATATTTCAAAGGATTTTAAATATTTAAGGGTATTTCAAAAATTCCAAAGAATTTTTAGTTCATTTCAGTGATTTAATGCGATTTCAATGGATTCCATATATTTGAGGTAGGGTACATTTTGAAAGATGCAAGAGGTTTGAAAGTTTCAAGAGATCCCAAACAATTTTGAAGGATATGAGACTTTTAGGAACTTTTAAAAATTGCAAGGAATTTGTTATTAATTTCAGTATTTATTTATATTTGTTTTTTTATTGAATTTATATTTAATTTATTTTTTCGTCAATAATTAATTTTTCGAAAATGAAGTTTTGCGGCTACCCTCGATGAGATTTAAACTAAACTTTTGAAATGTAATTCTTTTTATTAATTAGGAAGTCTCAATATCCTCTTGTTGAGAATAACATACTTCTGGTGAATTATATCCTAAAATTTAAATTTAATTCAAAATCTAATTGTCACTCCTGGATGGGTGGCAAATTATTTAATCAAACAAATCGAACAAATCAAACAGATCGAACGATCGACATTCTCGTTTTATATTCAGTTTGCACGTAATTTGGAAAACAGGTAGATTCGGGGAAAACAATTCACCTTTCTCGACGTAGTTAACGCCTCGCAATAAAGTGCGATTGGAAATTACTCTTGTGATATATTTTGATTATTATGTTCTCTTTTATCTCGCAAATTTTATATTTAGAAACTTTATGTGTGAATTGTTGAATGGTGGGTAAATATTGAATAAATTCCATTCTCTTTGGAATAATAACGAATACAATAAAATTTAGCCTACAATAGAGATGGAAACATTTTCTCAATAATTTATTAGCATTTGTATTTTAAGTGGATTTCAAATTATTATTGTAAAATGAGAATAGATACTCGTATTCCAGTTTATATTTGGAATGTTTAATCCAGGGTTTCAAAAAATTCAAATTTCCCTGACTGTCCTGGATTTTCCCTGACCAATTATTGCAAAAAAAATTTTGTTTCTAAAATTAGCTTGATCACTTTTGGTGACAACAGATGACTTTATACGCCAAAATGTTTTCAAACCAGAGAAAATAGGGTGATTTTTCACAAAAATAGATCAATTATTTTTTTTTAATAAAATTAAGTTTTCGCGATAAGATGAATTTTCAACTAAGAAAAATAATTTTTTAAACAGAGAGTTGAATTTTCAACAACAGCAAACAATTATTTTTGACCAGACATTGACAACCAAATAGTTGAACTATCAAACAAAAGAGATGAATTTTTAACAAAATAGTTGAATTTTCAACCAAAAAGTTGTATTTTCAATCAACGGGGCAAATTTTCAAAAAAAAAAAAAAAAAAAAGATTAAATTTTATTCATGAACAGTTGCATTTTGAATCAAATATTTCAATTTTCAAGCCAACTAGATGGAATTTTCAGAACGCTGTTGAATTTTCAATCCCAAAAAAATGAATTTTCTATAAACAAAGACGGACCTTCCACAAAAAAATTGAATTTTCGACCAAAGACGATGACTTTCAGAAAAAATAAATAAATTTTTAACAAAATAATTGAGCTTTTAAAAAAATAGTCGAATTTTCAACTAAGATGATGAATTTTTCCCATTAAAAAATAAATTTTTAACAAAGAAGTTAACCTTCAGAAAAAGTAGTTGAATTTTCATTTTAAAAAAGATGAATTCTCACCAAAAAATGTAATATTTGATATTTCAGTCCGAAAAGATTTGTAATTTTAGATAAAAAATAGATTAATGCAACCAAAAATAGTTTAATTTTTAATAAAATAATTGAGTTTTTAATAAAATATTTGACTTCTCAACTAAGATGATAAATCTTCACCAATAAAAAATACATTTTTGAAAAAGAAGTTAACTTTACAAATAAGTAGTTTAATTTTCATTTAACAAAGGCGAATTCTCAACAAAAAATGTGATAGTTAAAATTTCAATCAAAAAAGATAACTTTTGAACCAAAAATGGAATATTTGAATTTTCAGTTGGAAAACTCACTTTCTAACAATAAATAAAAAAATTTTAACCAATATAATCAATTTTTTAATCAACCAGTTGAATTTTCTACCAAAAAACACGAATTAAAAAAAAAAATGTATTTCAACAAAATTGATGAATTTTGAAGTCAAAAAGATTAATTTTCCACAAAACATTTGAATTTTCCACCCGAAAATATGAATATTCCAGAAAATAGTTAATTTAAAATAATATAGTTGTATTTTCAACTAAAAGGTATGCATCTCAAACTAAGGAGATTAATGCTCTACCAAAAAAACAAATTTTTAGTGAATGTATGAATTTTCGACTAGAAAAGATCAAATTTTGATTTGAAATATCAATTTTAAACCAGAAATGAAATAGTTAAATTTTCAGTTTAAAAAATTAATTTTCAACCAAAAAAAAAACAATTTTTAAACAAAATATATCAATTCTCAACTAAAGAAATGAGTTTTTAAACAAAATGATGAATATTCGAAATCAAAAAATAAATTCCTAACAAAAGAGTTCAATATTGAAACAAATAGTTGATTTTTTGGTTGAAAAGATAAATTTCTAACAAAATAGTTAAATTTTCAACTAAAAAGGACAAATAGTTGCATTTTCAAAAAAATAATTAAATTTTCAACCAAACAGTATAATTTTAACCAAAAGAGATGAATTTTCAACTAAAAAATATGACTTTTCTACAATAAAAGATTAATTTTCTATCCAAAAAGACCAATTTCCTCCCAAAATTGTTGAATTTTCAACCCAAAAGGATTAAACAGAAAAATTAATAATTTTCTAATCAAATAGTTGAATTTTAAAGAACAACAAATAATTATTTTAGACCAGAAATTGACAACCAAATAGTTGAACTATCAAACAAAAGAGATTAATTTTTAACAAAATAGTTTAATTTTTAACAAAATAGTTGAATTTTCAACCTAAAAGAAGAACAAAATCTGAACTAAATGGTAGAATTAAAAAAAAAACTTAAACCAAAAAATAGTTGCATTTTTAACCAAATAGTTGATTCTTTAACAACAACAAATATTAATTTCAGACAAAGAGAGATGAATTTTTATTTTAGAACTTTCCTACCAAAAATATAAAATTTTTATTGAAAAGGACAAATTTTCTATCCAAAAAGAAGAATTTTTAAGAAAACAGTTAAATTTTCAGCAAAAAAAGTGCGCTTCTAACAAAATAGTTTAATTTTGATCAAAATAATTAAATTGAAAAAAATGGTTCAATTGTTAACCAAATAGTTCAATTTTCAACCCATACAGATGAATTATCATCGACCAAATGGTAGAATTTTCAATATGAAAATACAAATTTTCTAAGGAACGTTGAATTTTTCACCAAATATTTGAATTTTCAACCTGAAAAGTTGTATTTTCAACTAAACAGTTGAATTTTTAAATAAAAGAGAGAAATTTTCATCATGAAGATTAATTTTCAACCAAAAAGGCCAATTTTTCACAAGAAAGTTGATTTGCAACCACATAATTAAATTTTCAACTAAAAACGATTTATTTTTAACCAAAAACTTAATAGGTTAATTTACAGTTCAAGAAACTGATTCAATGAAAAAAAAAAACTCATTTTTAAACAGAGATGAATCTTCAACTAATAAAATGAGTTTTTAACAAAGTAGTTCCACTTTTGACCAAGTATTTGAATTTTTAATCAAGGAGATTAATTTTTCACCAAAAAGACGAATTTCCGTTAAAATACATGCATTTTTAACGATAAAGTGGAATTTTCAGATGAAAATGACCAATTTACAAGCAAAACTGGAATAGTTAAATTTTTAATTGAAAAAATTAATTTTCAAAAAAAAAAAAGGTTTTTCAACAAAATAGTGTGATCTTTTACTGACAAAATTAATTTTTAATAATGTAATACAGCTGTTAACATACCACTGGAATTTTCAACCAAAAAAGATAATTGCCAATGAAATAATTAATAGTTGAATTTGAACCAAAAATAATCAATTTTCAACCAGAAATGGAAAAGTTGAGTTTTTGGTTTAAAAAAATTTATTTTTAACTAAAAATAAAAACAATTTTTAACAAAATAGTTAAATCTTCAACCAATAAAATGAATTTTTAACAAAGTAGTTCAACTCTCAACCAATTTGTTGAATTTTCTACCAAAAAAGTTGACTTTTTCAGAAAGTAGTTTAAATATCAACCAAATTATTAAATTTTCAACTATAAGCGATCATTTTTCAGCCAAAAATGGATCAGTTAAATTTTAAGTTAGGAATATTAATTTCCACTTTAAAAAACATCAATTTTCAGTCAAATAGTAGAATTTTGAAGCAAAAGAGATGAATTCTGAACAAAAAATATAATAGTAGGCTTTTCAATTACAAAGAATTAACTTTTAACGAAAAATAGTTAGATTTTCATCTTGGTTTCTATTAGTTAAGCTTGAGTTAAAGTGAAAAAGCGAGAAAAAGAGGAAAAAAGAGAAGTTTCTTGAAACTTAGTCTCTACATGTACTGAACAAATTTTTAATTTTTTTACTCGAAAAAAAAACAATAAATCACTTTGGAAGTAATGCTTGGCTGTATCAAATCGCAAAAGGAACGCTCAAAAAGCAACTTTCTGCAAAAAACCTTCTCAAAGAAGGGCGCGTCAAAAAAAAAAAAAAAAAAAAAAAAAAAAAAAACACCAGACCTGCAGCAGAAAAAGCTGCAAAACTTTTTTATTTTTTGATTTAAAAAAAAACAAGAACCTGCTCTCGAGCTACTATCTTAACTCTGTTGTACCATAAAAGGATTATCCTAAAAGACAAAACCATCTAAAAAAAATCTTATTAATAGTGCGGCGCGTCCCAAAAAAAAATATTGCCACACAAAGAGTTGCATAACTTTTTTATTAAAAAAAAAAACAAAAATAATAATAATAATAAATAAAGAAGTAATTTCAAGCGATTACTTATCTTTATTGAATCGCGGCAAAATCAGGCAAAACGAAGTAACGACTTGAACAAAAATTCTAAAATTGGTTTTGACCCAATTATAAATTGAACTGGACCAATATCTTCTACAGGGACATGAGTTAGGTCAAAACAATTAGTTAAGGCTGATAAAATCTATTTGCAAAATTTGGCATTTACGTCCTTGTGCCTCGGAAACCTTAAATTATTTTGTCCTTTTTGATTGAAAGACTTGGTATTTATTTATTTATAATTTTACTTTAATCAACTGTTCTGGTCTGGACAACAGTCTTACAGAATTTATAGTTATCAAGATTGATCTTCTTTCTAAGAAAAGAGAAAAATTTTATCTTAGGCGAGAAAATTAACAGGATGAACTTTTCTTGCTTGGATTATAGTTTTAAAGAAGTGCCAGTGGAAAGTCTAACTGTTTGTACGCCTAAGTACTGTTGAGTATCGCGAATTATACGACCTATCCTCCAGGCTTTACTTGACCACGCTGTTACGGAAATCCTGTGGATTTGTCGCCAAACTTTTAACCCCGGTTTATCGTTTACGTACTTGCAATACAAGGGGAGAACTGTATAAGAATACGAGACAATTAGAACATCGATGCAATCGTAAAAGCTTTGGAATATCTCATTCTGACCACGAAAATTCATAATTTAAATTTAAAAAACGTGATACGGTTTTGAAATACTATTTACACTACCGTCGGAAAAACACGGCTATCACAAGCATCACTGAACATCACTTCTGACTTTGAAAAGTGAATATTCTCAAAAAAAAAAAAAAAATAGGGAAACTTTTTTAAACTAGCTGTGAAATCGATCTCGAGTGTTTCCACTTTGTTTGTATTTATAATTATATGGTTCTGATTTAACGAGCACTTTGCTTCCCGTTAGCAAATGTATTTGCTTCCTCATAGAGGAAGCATTAGTTATTTTTTTCAATAATAGACAAACCACAGTTTTCATTTCGATCAATTTAAAAAAAGAAATTTACAAAAAATACAAAATTATAAAATAATACAGAAAATTTTTAAATGCAAAGAAAAATCGGACAAATCAAATTTTGTATTCGAAATAATAATTTTTCGGGCTCTAAAAGGGAAGAGAAAAGTTATGTTGAGCCCTATCCATTTCCCAGCGTTATGATTTCTTTAGAAAAATTGTCAGAATTATTCTGTTTGAAAATTTATGATCAAAAAGTCTTTTCTATTCATGCATCAACTTTGAATTATGTCGATGAAAAAAGATTTTCTGTTTGAAACAGATAATTCAAATATTTTAAATGAGCATAATTTCCTTAATCTTCAATAAAGTGTATTAATATTATAGATCAATCGATTTGCCTTGAATCAAGGAATCTTTTCCGTTCTCGCATCAATTTTTAATTATGTTAGTGAAAAAAGTTTTACTATAAAAAACCGTGTTTTCAAATATTATGCATTACCATAGTTTCCTTACTCTTCAATAAAATGTAGCAATGTTATAGGTCAATCGACTCGCCTTGAAACAACACAACTTTTCTATTCTCGCATCAACTTTAAATTATGAGAATGAGAAAATTTTTACTATAAAAATCGATTTTAAAAATATATGAATTACCATAACTTCCTTACTCTTTGATGAAATGTGTTAATATATCTGGTCAATCGATGTTTCTCGAACCAAGGAATCTTTTATATTTGTGCATCAACTTTTAATTATGTTGAAGAGAAAAGTTTTACTATAAAAAACCGTATTTTCAAATATTATGCATTGCCGTAGCTTGCTTACTCTTCAATAAAATGTATTAATATTATAGGTCAATCGACTCGACTCGAATCAACACATCTTTTCTGTTCTTGCATCAACTTTAAATTATGTTAATGAAAAAAGTTTTACTGTAAAAACCCGATTTTTAAAATATATAAATTACCATAACTTCCCTACTTTTTAATAAAATGTATTAATATTGTAGGTCAGTCGATTCGTCTCGAACCAAGGAATCTTTTACATTATTGCATCAACTTTGAATTATGTGAGTGAACAAAGTTTTACTATGAAAAACCGTATTTTCAAATATTACGCATTGCCATAGCTTCCTTACACTTCAATAAAATGTATAAATATTATAGGTCAATCGATTCGTCTTGAATCAACACATCTTTTCTGTTGTTGCATCCACTTTGAATTATGTTAATGAAAAAAGTGTTTCTATAAAAAACCGATTTTCAAAATATATGAGAAACCATAACTTCCCTACTCTTTAATAAGATGTATCAATATTGCAGGTCAATCGATTTGTCTCGAACCAAGGAATCTTTTATATTCTTGCATCAACTTTGAATTATGCTAATGATACAATTTTTACTATAAAAATCGTTTTTTAATATACAAATGACCGTAACTTCCTTAATCTTTGATGAAATGTATTAATATTATAGGTCAATCGATTCTTCTTGAATTAAAACATCTTTTCTATTCTTGCAGCAACTTTGAATTATTTTTATGAAAAGACTGTTACTATGAAAAACCGATTTTCAAAATATATAAATTACCATAACTCCCCTACTCTTGATTAAAATGTATCAATATTATAGGTCAATCTATTCGTCTCGAAGCAAGGAATCTTTTATATTCTTGCATCAACTTTGAATTATGCTAATGAGAAAATTTTTACTATAAAAATCGTTTTTAATATACAAATGACCATAACTTCCTTACTCTTTGATAAAATGTATTAATATTATAGGTAAATCGATTCGTCTCGAATCAATGAATCTTTTACGGTCTCGCATCAACTTTGAATTATGTTGAAGAAAAAAGTTTTACTATAAAAAACTTTTTTTTCAAATTTTATGCATTACCATAGCTTCCTTACGCTTCAATAAAATGAATAATTATTATAGGTCAATCGATTGGTCTCGAATCGACACATCTTTTCTGTCCTAGCTTCATCTTTGAATTATGTTAATGAAACAAGTTTTACTATAAAAAACCGATTTTCAAAATATATAAATTATCATAACTTCCCTACTCTGATAAAATGTATTAATATTATAGGTCAATCGTTTCGTCTCGAACCAAGGAATCTTTTACATTCTTGCATCAACTTTGAATTATGCTAATGAGAAAATTTTTACTATAAAAATCGTTTTTTAATATACAAATTACCATAACTTCCTCACTCTTTGATAAAATGTATTAATATTTTAGGTCTCTCGATTCTTCTTGAATTAACACAATATTTTCTGTTCCTGCAGCAACTTTGAATTATGTTAATAAAAAAACTTTTACTATGAAAAACCGATTTTCAAAATATATAAATTACCATAACTTCCGTACTCTTTAATAAAATGTATTAATATTATAGGTCAATCGATTCGTTTCGAACCAAGGAATCGTTTATATCATTGCAGCAACTTTGAATCATGTGAATGAAAAGAGTTTTGCTGTGAAAAAACGTGTTTTCAAATATTATGCATTACCATAGCTTCCTCACTCTTTGATAAAATGTATTAATATTATAGGTTAACTGATTCCTCTCGAACCAAGGAATCTTTTATATTCTTGAATCTACTTTGAATTATGATGAAGAAAAAACTTTTACTATAAAAAACCGTATTTTTAAATATTATGCATTACCATAGCTTCCTTACTCTTCAATAAAATGTATTAATATTATAGGCCAATCTGTTCGACTCGAATCAACACATCTTTTCTGTCCTTGCATCAACTTTGAATTATGTTAATAAAAAAAGTGTTACTATAAGAAATCGATTTTCAAAATATATAAATTACCATAACTTCCCTACTCTTTTATAAAATGTATTAATATTATAGGTCAATCGATTTGTCTCGAACCAAGGAATCTTTTATATTGTTGCATCAACTTTGAATGATGCTCATGAAAAAAGTTTTACTATGAAAAATCGATTTTTAAAATGTTATTGAGTGCTTAAAAAAATGCAATGAATATTTTCAGAAATCCTTTGGTCAGTTTCAATTCATCAGTGAGGAAAATAAGCCTTTCAAATTTTATCAATTTATCTTCAACCGTTTTCTAGTTATCGTGTTCACAAAAAAGTTTGACATCCATACACACATCCAAACACACATCCGCAGACACACATCCGGACAATTGCTTAGAACATTGTATTAGACATTTTTAAATTGAGGAAGGTTTAATTAAATGAATTAAAATTTTTTTGAATATGTTACTATTAAAAAGCTTCCTTTATGAGGAAGCAAAAAAAAAGGAAACTTTTTCAAAAAGTGGTTGAAAGCTTATTAAACTCCGCTTTGAATGACACAAAATACAGATCTTTTTTACTTCTTGAAGAGGTGATGGCCGACTATAATCCTACGCAGAAATGCTTGGAAATTTGTTATCATATCTGGGGAACGTGTGAAGGTTTCTGAACAATTGGCTTGAATTGAAGATAAGATTTCAAGGATTACGTCCTGTCAATTTTAGTTTTTTCAACAATTTTCTTGAGTTACAGCACGACTTGAAGGCAAAATACAAAATCTAAGAAATTCTCGGCGATCACCGTTCTTGCGGTTAACAGCGGTGATCGCCGACTAAAATTTGACGGACACGCTTGTGCATTTTCAGTGATATCAGGGGGACTCATCAAGATTTTTTATGTTTTGTCGGCTTGCATTAAAGATAAGGCTTTTCAGACTGTGTCTTTTAAATTTGATATTTTTGCTATGACTTTTCTAGGTTATGTCATGATTTAAAATCAAGGTACAAACTTCGAGAAATTCTTGCATTTTGTTTAAAAAATAAATAAAAAGCAACTCAAATATAAATAAAATAAATAAATTGATAAATGAAATGAATAAGTGATAAAAATATAAATGCATACTATCGAGAAGGACCCAGCATGATCGTTGGATTCGGAAACCCTGGAAATCAGGGAAAAGTCAGGGAATTTTATTTGTGAGGGAAAGTTAGGAAAAAATCAGGGCAAAATATTGAACAAGTCAGTGAATTGCCAAAATAATAACTTAAGAAAAGTTTAATTTTAATTTGAAATTAATTTATTTCGTTTATGGAAGATTGTATGTTGAAAATGACTAATTTAAAAAAATTAGTCAGGGAAAAATTATGGAATTTTGAAAATTAAATTTGTTGACCACCCTGATATGATATTCCTGACAGTTATTTATTTGTCTTGTATTTCTATTTCTATTTTTTTTCGTACCTGCTTCCTCCTGGCGATTATATTTTTATTTAAAAAATTTAGTATTTGATTGCAAAATCAACTATTTTCTGAAAAAGTAATCCTTTTTGTTGGAAAATTCAACTGTTTTCTTGAAATTTCGTTTTTGTGGGTTGATAATTGAACTATTTTGTTAAGAAAATTAACTTTTTGTTGGAAATTAATATTTTAATGTTGAAAATTCAACTGTTGTATATTTAATCTCTCCCTTTTACGGGTTTGAGGGCCTCCGCTCCCTGTACATATATTTACATTTCATCCTTAACCTAACTTAACCGCTGCTTATATTCTAATGTTTCGCCTTACTTTAATAACAATAATATTATAACTATTGGTTCTTAAACTTCTACAAATGAGCGATCTTCCAGGGCTTCCGTTTTCTCTTACCATAAAATACATTTTTACCGATTTAAAAATTAAAAATTTTTGCTAGTTACTTTCCTTTAAACAGGATCACCCGTTTGGCTCTGCCCTGCTCCCTTGCTTTCTCTCACTTCTTCCAGTTTTTTCATCCACGTCACTCCCTGTCCATTACCATCCAAAATCCATCTTACACACTCATCCACACTCAACTGTCCATCTTCCTCCCCTGTACACCTCTCTAACACATGTGCCCATGACTCCATTTCGTATCCACATACTCTGCACAGATTGTCCTCTTCATCCATCCAATATCTACAGGATCTCACTCCTTCTCCCATTCTAAACCGTACCACTCTATTCCATTTGTCTTCCTTTTTTATTTTTTGCAAATATTCCGGTTCCGCTAACCCTTTGACCATCATATACCATCTATTGTACTTCGAATCCATAATCTTTATCCATCTCTCTTCTCCTTGTTTTACTAATAGCTCTAACTCTATGTTCTCCCACTCCAGTACCCCTTCTTGTATATCACAAGCCCTCCTCATTATTTTCCTTTCTTCCTCCCATTTCGAATTTCCCAAATTGCCTCTCGTCTCCTTATTCCGAACTTCGTCCAAGCACACTTGTGCTATTCTGCTCCCTTCTCCCCTTTTCAGTTTCTCTTCAAACTTCCAGGCTCTCTTAATTTGTCTAGTTACTATTTTTTCCCTTCCTATTTCTTCCCTTAACATGTATCCTGGGCAACTCCAACTAACCCCCATTACCCATCTCAGAAATCTCTCATGCATGCTTTCCACTTTCCTATATTCCTTCCATCCCCAGACCTCCACTCCATAACACAACACCGCCCAAACCAACGCATCAAACATCCAAACCCTCATTCTCCAATCGTCATTGAACCTTCTCTTTCCTATACCCCATACTTGGCCCATTACTTTACTCGCACATTCGATTCTTTTCCTCACCTGTACCTCATTTCCCCCTCCTGCCTCAAACCAAAAACCTAAGTAACAGAACTCCTCCACACTTTCCACTGTTTGTCCGTTCATCTTCCAAACGTAACCTATTTTAGTCTTTCTATTTCTGAAGCACATCACCTTGGTCTTCCCTACGTTCACCGTCAGTTCTTTTGTTCCCAAATACTCTTCGAAAATTCTTATCATTAGGTTCATCCCCATCTCATCGTCTGCTAATAGAACTACGTCGTCCGCGTACGCTAGAGAATATAGTTTGCTATTACCCAAAATCGTCTCCCCTTTCCGTTTCTCCTTTAGCTTCTCCTCTAAATCTGCCAGCAGCATATTAAATAGTAGCGGACTCAACGGGCACCCTTGCCTTAGACCTCTTCCTGTCCAGAAAACCTCCCCCTTTTTCCCCCCTATCTTCACCCTAATCCTGGTTTCAGTAAAAATTTCCTTTATCCTCTCCACCAACCCTTCTTCTATTCCCCTCTCTTTCATTGCCTGCCATAGCACTTTTCTATTCACTAAGTCAAAAGCTGCTTTAAAATCTACGAACAAGGCGACTAATTTCCCTCTTTTTCTCCCTAAGTTTCTGTTAACCAAGTAGTTGAGTACGTAAATGTTATCTATTGTCCCCATCCCTTTTCTAAATCCCGTCTGATTGTGTGGAATACTTTGTTTCTCTTCTATCTGATTCTCTAACCTTTTTCTTAGAATTTCTGCGTATATTTTATAACCCACTGGCATGAGAGTGATCCCTCTGTACTCTTCTACCTTCTTACCATCCCCTTTCTTGACAAGCGGTACCACCAGCCCTGTCATCCACTCCTCCGGCCACCCTTCTCCTTTCCAGACCTTGTTGCAGATCTTCCACATCCCTTCTCTAATCCCTTCTCCTCCATACTTTATTGCTTCGTTCTCCATACCATCCTCTCCTGTAGCCTTGTTTCTTTTCAGTCTATCTATCGCCTGATCCACTTCTTCTCTTGTTATTTCGTTCCCTTCCTCCATTTCTCCCTGGACTATCCTTCTATTTTCCCCTTTCATCCTATTTTGTTCTCCCCCTAACAGACCCTTAAAATAATCCGTCCACTCGCCCATTTCTATTTCTTCATTCACGCCCTTCCTTCCTCCTCTTTCCCTATTTATCACATCCCAGACCCTACCTTCTTTGATCGCTTTTTCTACTTCTTCCTTGTATTTCTCCTTTCCCTTTTGCTTTTTCCTTTCCAGCATCCTTTCATGTTCTCTTTTTCTCCTGTTGTACTCCGCCTTCTCTATTTCTCCTTTCCTCCATTTTCTTACACACTCTTTCATTCTCTCTTTACTCTCCCTGCATTCCTCGTCCCACCAGCCTCTCTTTCCCTCTTCTCTTCCTTCTTTTGTACCTACCTCATCCCTTACCTTCTCAATCGACCCTTTCAACCTTTCAATTAACGAGTCTACTCCCTCCTCCTTTTCATACCTAACATTCTGCGTTTCCATTTTTTGTTTAAACTCTTTTAATTTATCTACCCCCCAGACTCCCATTTTCGTGTTCCTTTCTCCCCCTCTTTCCTTTCTCCCTCTGCCGCGCTTATGGACGCCACCTTTCAGTGTAGCTATTACTGGGAAGTGCTCGGACCCTATCTCATTCCCCACATTCATACTGCCTATCATATTCCTCATTCTTTCTTCCGCCAGGATGTAGTCTATTACTGTTTCTCCCTTACCTATAAATGTGATCTCTCCTTTTTCATCTCCTTTCATGTTGCCATTACAGATAAACCATCCTGTTTCTCCTATTACGTCTAGTAACCTCCTCCCCTCCCGGTCTATCTCTCTATGTTTGGAGCTTCTTATGTAGGTTTCCTTTTCTTCATCCCAAGTCCCTCCCCCTTGCTCGCCAGTACAGGCATTCAAGTCACCTCCTATCAAAACCAACTCTTCCTTCTTTTCCTCCATCCATCTCCTTATTACTCTCCAACCTTCCTCTTCCCCTCTTCTTCTATATACACAAACCACCGCTATTTTGACTTTTCCAATTATTATCCTTCTTACCATTGTACCATCCTTTTCCTCCCTGTCCTCCTCTATTCTCCCTTTTATTGACAATTCTTTTCTCACCCCTGAGACCATGCCGCCCATCCCTCTACCTTTAACGTGTTCCTTTCTTGCTTCTTGCATTGTCCACACATAACCTTTGGGTAACCTCCTTTTCACCCCCTTCCAATCCTTCTCATCGACCCACGTTTCACTCATCATAATCACATCCCACTTTTCTAACTCCCGCAAAAAACCTTCATTCTTGTTCTTCAAGCCTGAAACATTCCAGAAAGCTATTTTCACGTTTTTCTCCTCCCTTCCCTCACCTATCCTGCTCACTTTTCTTCCGCCTTGCTTTTTGGAAACCCCTCTGTTTGATCTCTAACCTCTTTTGCATCTTCCTTTTCTCTACCTTTCTCAACTCTTTTTCCCTTTTCCCTTATTTCTTCTAATTCCTCGTCCCAGAACCATTCCTCCCCATTTATCCATAATCTGTCTCTCCCTATCCATACCATGCGCCCCTTTTTCCTCTCCACCCATGCCCTCTGCTCTATCTGCCATTTCCTTTTCCTCTCCCTCCAAGTCAAATCCTCTTCAATTTTTTCCCTTCTTCCTTTCAATAATTTTTTGTTCTCCATAATTTTCTTTTTTTCGTCCTCACTCCCTACTTTTACTATAAACATTCCTTCTTTTCCTTCCTTCGTCCCACCTATTCTCTTAACTCCTTCTACCCTTACCTGAACTCCAATATCTCTCAAAAGATTTTTGATTTCCACTTCCCCTTTTTCACTCTCTACTGTCAATCCCTTAACTACTATGTTATTTTTTCTCTTTGCCCTTTCTTCCCCTTCCAATCTCCTTTCAATGTCACTTAGTCTCTTCTTTAATCTTTCATTCTCATTTTGCACGTTCCTACTACTCCCTTCTCCTATTTCCGCACCCTCTGTTTCTCTCCCCATATGCTCATTCCTCATTTTTAAGTTGTTTACCCTTTCTTCCAACTGTTTTATCTGACTATTACTCTTTTCGTCATCCTCTTTCTGTCTATTCTCTATACTCTCTAATTTACCCCATACCTTGTCCTTCTCCTCTTTCCAGAGTTTATCCCACTCTTCCCACTTTTCTCTTACTTTTCTCACTTCCCCCCTTACGTCTTTCCCCTGCCCATTCATATCATCTAGTCTCTTCCTTGTTTCCTCTCTGAACCCTTTTATGAGAGCCTCTAATTTTTCAAAAATTCCTCCGTCCCCCCTATCTCTTTCTGGTGTTTTTCTTTTAGTGAGTTTAGTCCTAACCTTCTTGCTTTCCTTGTCCCTTTCTACATCGTCCCCTTCCTCTCTTTTTCTTTTTTCTTCCCCTTCACTACTAGTCGCGCTCACTTTTTTTCGCCATTCGTCCAAACTCCTATTCGAACCCGCGCTGCCTAGCTTGTTAAGCCGCTGTAGGTTAGAGGGCCTCCCGCGTTGATGGCCCGTACCTGAATCCCTTCGCTCTGGCGTCGAAACCCTGGTCGGCGTATCTAACGTCTCTTCACAGCTACTGTCAACATCCCCCTTCTCCCCACTAACCGCGCTCTCAACCACCTCACCTCTTGTTTCATCATTTACCTGCCCTCTGGCGCCCGATTGTGGGCTTCGTACCGTCGGCATCCTAGTATCCTACCTTGCCCAGTATTCCGCGACGTTTCCCGCTCTTTACTCGCCTACCCCTTACCACGCAACTAGTTTTCTACTCCTAACCTCAAAACTCACGCGCTACAATTTCCCTTTCTCACAACTTACTTTCACACTTTACACCCTTGCCTTCACTCACCCTTCTTCCTTTACCCCTGATCTCCTCACTCACTGCCCTTTCTGCATCCACACACGCTGATTCCCTTCACCAAAGCCAAAAAACCAACACTTGACACAAAAGAGTTCTCTCACGATCGGTACCGAAAACGGAAGCCTTGAAAATTCAACTGAAATCTTTCTTGGTAGAAAATTGTACTTTTTTTTTTTAAAAAGCGTCGTTTTCGTTCAAAAATTCATCTGTTTTGGTAGAAATTTAATCTTTTTTGATAAAAATGCAACTGTTTTGTTGAAAATTAATCTTTTTGTTGAGGATTCACATTTTTCTTGAAAATTCGTTATTTTTAGTTGAATCCATATGTTTTTTAATTTAACATAAAACATTTTTCTGAAATGTCTACTACTACAATATTCGTTAAAAAATTCATCTGTTTACGTTGAAAATTAAATTGCTTCATTGAAGGTAGAACTAGTTCATTAAAAAAATCATCATTAATTTTTTTAACTCAAAATTTAACCATCCAAGCTCAAGATTCAACATTTTAATGAAAAATTCGTCATTTTTTGGTTCAAAATTAATTTTTTCAACTGAAAATTTAACTTTTTTTGTTGTTGAAAATTGATCTTTTTTAGCTGAAACTTGAACTATTTGTTTTAAAATTCATTTATTTTGTTGGAAATTCGTCTTTTTTTATCGAAAAATAATCTTCTTGACTCTAAATTTGTTCTCTTTTGGTTGAAAATGTGACTGTTTGGTTCAAGAATTAACCTGATTATTGAAAATTTATATTTTCGTTTACAAAAATAAACTGTTTTACAGATAAATCTTTTTTTGATTTGAAAGTTCAACAATTTGGGTGAACTTTTTTTCTTTCTTGACCGATAAATCTTTATTTCTTGAAAATTTAACTTTTTCATTTTTGGTTAAAAATTTATCTTCTTTTGTTGAAACTTGACCTATTTATTTTATTATTTTATTATTCTTAGCTAAAAATTCCTCTTTCTGGTTATAAAATTCATTTCTTTTGGTAGAAATTTTATCTTTTTTTGGTTAAAATATTAACTATTACATTTTTTGTTTAGAATTTATCTTTGCGGGTTGAAAATTCAACTATTTTCTTGAAAATTAAACTCTTTGGTTGAAAATTTAATTCCTTTTTTGAAAAATGTTTTTTTTTGTTGTTGAAATATCAACTATTACATTTTTCTTGACAATTCATGTATGCAGGTAGAAAATTCAAGTATTTTGATAAAAATTCAATTATTTTGTTTGAAAATCCCACTCTTTTTCGTTAAAGCTTTAACGTTTTTTCAAAAATTCGACCATTTGGTTGACAATTTATCTTTCTAGGTTCAAGATTCAACAATTTAGTGAAAATTTAATTATTTTGTTGAAAATTTAATAATTAAAAAAAAAAGTAATCTTCTTTTGTCGAAAATTCAACTGCTTTATAGAAGAATCGTCCTTTCGAAATGAAAATTTATCTTTTATGTTGAAAAATTCTTTTTTTTTGGTAACATAAATAAATTAGACATTTTTGAATATAATTCTAAGATTGTTTTATATCGTTCATAGAGGATTCTATAAAAAATGGTACAATATTTGAACGCTGGTCTTTGCATATCAATGGTCAGAGAAAATGAAAAATTGGTCAAAAAAAATCCAGGGAATTCTGAAAATGAAATTTTTCACCATGAAATTTAATTTTTTTGTATGTACATTAAACAATAAATTTATCCTTTTTTTATATGGGTAGCGTATTTCAGAGTACAAATAAATTTTCAAGCTGCGTGTACAGACTGTTTGAAAATTATGAAAAAAAAAATATATAAAAAATCGATATTCCACATAGAGTTAAAAAATTCATATCAAATTTTTTCTGTTTGCAGGTAAGGAGTTGCATTATTCGAAGTCATTGGATTTTCGGTCTGGTAAGTCAGTTAGTCCCTGAAAATTGAAAATATTGAAACGTTTCTAATTAGGTGATTTCGGCACTGCAAAATTAAAAAATTTTTAATTATGTAAAATAAAATATGTAAATAAGCGTTTAAGCTCTAAACATTTACATTATAAGGAAGCCTTCAAAACGGAAGAATTGTTAACACATTTCAAAATTAAATAATTTTAACTTTGAATTATCCCGAATTACTCAATTTTAAAGTAGAACATTTATTCTGAATTTTTGGTTATTAGAAACTCAACAGTTATTTCATTAAAATTTCGTACAATTTAAAATAAAAATAATGCAATAACGTGAAAATTGTTTTGAATTGAACAATATTAAATATATACATATACATTTGAAATTAGCTTTAAAATCATATATCTACTTTTAAAGCTAAGAAATTGCATTATGGAAGCATCTTTTGAAGAATATTTCGAATTTTGTACATATAGCATTTTTTTATTTATAGTTTGATAAAGCAAAAAATTTCGAAAAGTTCAATTTAAAATGAGGCAACATTTTGAGAAAAGTCTAGGTTATAGAGTAAGAATGATTTTTTTCATTCAAGTAAATCGGTTTAGAGCAAAAATACAGTGATACATAGTTTACAGTTTGACCGAACAATTTTTTTGGATTTTTTATAATTATTTAAAAATCACATGCGAATTCTCTAAAAATGAAATTCCTTTTTTTTTCAAAATGCATTTTTTTCGAACGAGCATAGGTATTTAGGATTCCCTACTTTATTAAACGTGGGAATTCTTGCTTTTTCAATTATTAAAAAAAAACTTTAACAATTTTAAAAATTACAAAATGATAGTTGTTTTTATAAAATTCTTGAAATTGAATTTTTTTTTAAATTCCACATGAATTTTTTTCAAAAATAGACGGTAATATGTACTACTCATCTCTTAAATTTCATTCTTGCTAAACTACTATTTTGCACTGGAAAAAATATGATTGAAAAAGTTCTATCAAAAATAGCCCTCGCCATTTAAAAAAAATTTCCGGCCTAAAAAATGACCCAGCCCGCATAAAAATGATAAGATGGCTTTTTTTATATTAGCATTAACTATTAAAAAATACTGGGAAAAAGTTAAGGTTTTCCTAAAAATTAGCTTTTCATGATTTCACAATTCGATAAAAAAAAGAAAGATTTTCTGGAAAGCCCCATCTTTTTTATTTTTCCCATATTTGTTCACAGTTTCTACTTATGTATGAAAGGCTTCCTGTCGGTTTTATGCGGGTTTAATTTTTATTTGTTTCCGAAAAAAGTGCCAAATGGGATTTTTCAAAAATAGTTTTCTTCAATGTAGAGCAGGGGTTTACCATACCAAGAACTAAATTCAAGAGACAAGACGTACATATTAAAATCTATTCCTCCAACAAGAAAAAAAGTGAGGTTTTTAAAAAAAATCCACTCTCTACAATTCAAAAAAATCAGCTGTCATTTCGTTGTTTTTTTTTAATTTTTAAATTTTTTATAATATATTGAAAGAACAAGAATTGCTACGTAAAAAAAATGCAGAATATCTAAGTTCGTTTGGAAAATACTGCAAATTGAAAAGAAAGCAATTTTTGAGAATTCCCAGTTAATTTTCGAATAATTGTAACAAATAAAAAAAATATTTTGATTAAGCTGTGAAATAAGTGTTCCTCAGTTTTCACCATAGAATGATATATCGAAATAATAAATCATTCTGACACCCTGAGCTGAAACTCTCTACCCAATTTGAAATGGAATCGTAAATATTCGCTAAATTCAAATGTTATGAATTTATAAAAATTTTAAATCGATATATTTTAACCTAACTTCTGCAAATTTGAACAATTTCAATTTATATGCATATGCATTTTTGGAAAATTACAGAATCTTGATGCCTAGAAAGAAAAGATTTTTCTTTGGAGATGAGGAGGAATTAAAAATTTAATTTCAGGCTTTTAGAATCCGCAAGATTTGAATTCCTAATTTTATCTTGAAAATATTTGGAAATTACCGGTTTCAATTTTTTACGTTTTAGGGAAAAGTTAATTGAAAAGAGGAATTTAATTGAGCTTTCTCTTTATGTTTTCCAACATTAGGACAGCATAAGCTCTCAAATAACCCCAAAAACATTACTTTAACCCTTACTGACACTGAACTTCATTCTCAAAAATTCAACTTTTCAGGTTTTTTCAACAGATAAGTGTCATCTGTTAAAAACCCCCGTCATATGTTACTTTTTCAAAAAAGTAGTAAGGATAATTACGCTGCGGAAATTATCCTCCCAACTAGCGCGAGCGGCACTAAAAATCACTGCTGACTTTGAATCTTCAACTGGCTTTGAAATTTTTTGTCATATCTGGGGATCCCGTTAGGATTTTTGAACTTTTATTCTCTATCTATCCTCTATCCTCTATCCTCTATCCTCTATCCTCTATCCTCTAT
>CAKNYM010052900.1:105347-117096 GCA_932195095.1 Andricus curvator
TTTTGTTGAAGAGTAAGGAAGCTATGGTAACGCATAATATTTGAAAATACGGTTTTTTATAGTAAAAGTTTTTGCATTAGCACAATTCAAAGTTGATGCAAGAATATAAAATATTCCTTGGTTCGAGAGGAATCGATTGACCTACAATATTAGTACATTTTATTAGAGAGTAGGGAAGTTATAGTATTTTATATATTGTTAATAAAGTAAAACTTTGTTCACTAACATAATTCAAAAGTAATGCAAGAATGAAAAAGATTCCTTGACTCGAGGCAAATCGATTGATCTATAATAATAATACACTTTATTGGAGATCAAGGAATTTATACTCATTTATAATATTTGAATCATATGTTTCAAACATAAAAACCTTTTTCATCGACATAATTCAAAGTTGACCCATGAATAGAAAAGATTTTTTGATTATAAATTTTCAAATAGAATAATTCTAATTTTTGTAAAGAAATCATAAAGCTGGGAAAGGGATAGGGTACGACAGAACTTTTCCCTTCCCTTTTCCAGCTCGAAAAATTATCATTTCGACTACAAAAATTTGATTTGTCTCATTTGTCTTTGTATTTAACAAATTTTTTGTATTATTTTGTAATTTTTTATTTTTTGTAAATTTATATTTTTGAATTGATCAAAATGAAGACTTTGGTTTTTCTATTATTAAAAAAAATAACTAATGCTTCCGCTAGGAGAAAGCAAATACATTTGCTAACAGGAAGCAATATGCTCGTGAAATGAGCACCATATAATATAAATACAAACAAAGTGGAAACATTCGAGATCGAATCCACAGCTAGTTTATTTTATATAGAGGGTAAATTCATTCTCATGCAAGAAGGTGGTCGCAGTTCAGGAAAAGCCTGCAAATCAGGGAAAACTCGGGAAATTTTGTTGTAACTGCAAATTTTAGTCACTTTTTTCACAAATCATCTTAGGGCAGTACTAATACTTTTTGATGACTTGAAATTATTCTAAATTATATAAGGGCAATTTTAAAAATTCCAAGTAATTTTCCAGAACTGTACAAGATTATAAGGGGTTTGAAAAAATTTTAAGAGACGTGAATTTTGTTCGAATATTTTGAAAGATTTTAAGGAATTTTTAATTGATTTTAATAATTTCAAGGGATTTCGATAGATTAAAGGGTATTTTTAAAACTTGCGAAGCATTTTCGAGAACCTCCAAAAGTTTTAAAGGAATCAAAAAAGACCTGAAAATATTTCAAAAAATTTGAAATATTTGAGGGTATTTTAAAAGATTTCAAGGAATTTTACAAGGTTTCTGAAGATTTTAATTTTTAAGGGATTTTAAAAGCTTTCAAGATATTTTAATAAATTTTTCAAGATTTTGAGAAATAGCCTTATATTTCCTATAATTTTATGAGATTTTAGAATATTTTAAAAGATTTCAATTCATTTATTCACAAGAATAGATGGATTTGGTAGGATTTGGAATATTTTGAAATATTTTAACGTACTTCCAAAAATTTTAAAGATTTAAAGTATTCAAGTATTTAAAGGAATATTTTATAGGATTTGCAATATCTTACAGTAATATGAAATAAGTTTCAATGATTTGAAGTGATTACAAAGGATTCTAGAGATTTTAGGGTATTTAAAAAAATGTCAAGTAATTTTCAAGAGCTTCAAGAAATTGCAAGGGATTTAAAAAGATTTTAAAGGGTTTGAAATATTTTAAGGTATTTTGAAAGATTCCTAAGCTTCTAAAAGATTTTAAGTATTTTTTATGTTTGTTACTAATTCATAGGTATTCAAAAGGCTTGAAATATTTTAGGCTATTCAAAAAGATTTCAGGATGGTGAAGAATTCTCTAGCATTTTGAAAGATATGGAATGATTTTTAATAATTTCAAAGAATTTTGAAAGCTTTCAAGGTATTTCAATAAATTTTCTAGGATTTCAAAAAATACCATAAGATTTTATAAAATTTCGCGGGATTTTATAATATTTAATTGGATTTCAAATAATTTATTTACAAAAAATATGTGATTTTGTAGGGTTTAAAAGATTTAAAGAGATTTTCAAACATGTTTTGCAATTTATTTCGAATTTTCTTGAATTGTTTTTAATCAACTTAAAGTTTTATAAATTCACTTAATTATACTCTATTCCATGAATTATTGGAATTTTTTCCTGTAATTTTTATTTAGTTCATTCTGGAGTCGCTTTAACTCGCCTTGAATTATTAGGATTTTCATTACCTTTTTTTTAATTTCCGTAAATTTTTTTAATCAAATTCTTCTCATTCTGCTTTAATTCCTCTAAATGTACGCTGAATTTACTGAAATCAATCAAAAATTTTTTGGATTTTTTCAATTTTTTCCAATTCATTTGAATTCTTTCGAATGTAAATTAAATTGGTTTGAAATCTTATGAATTTATCCTAAATTAGTTCATCTTCCCTAGAAATCCTTATAAACTTCATTGAATTCTTTGAAATTGAGAAGAACATTAGTCAGTTGCACATTAAGCACTTTTTGTCACTTTTTCAGTTAAATCAGATCCCATTTTTACATTGTGTAAGTAAATTAGTATGTGGTAGTTCTGAGAACAACAAAGTAAAAATTCATAAAAAATTGAAAAGTATTTTATTCCATTTAGGAAAGATTCTGTATAAAAAATATTTAAAAATTAGAATTTGGGCCTTTAAATATTAATAATCAGGTCTAATAAAAAGTTAGTCAAGGAAAAATCGGGAAAAAGTCAGGGAATTTTGAAAATGAAGATTTGCGGCCACCCTGTTTAAGTGTAATTAAATTAAAATTCCAAAATAATTTTGTTCATGATTGTAGACTATGGACACTAATGATAATTTGAATTACCGTTGAAGGAATTTCACAAAGTAGCTTATTCTATCAGACGTTAGGCTAATACTAGAATCCAGTGGTTGAGCAATTGAATCCGGGATTGCATATTTCTCACAAGGGGTCTTTCCTTTGTGCGATATTCCATTTCCACCGGAGAGGACACTTGTTTGGAATAGAATTTGGATGCTCCAATTACTTGAAACACGGATTAAGTCTAATTTGCATTTTACGCTCTGGTACTTGCTACAATTTCTAAAAATGGTATTTATTGTTTTGTTTTAGAAGAAAAACTGATATTTTTCATGTTTTTCACAAATACGTGACTTATGATACTAAAATGATATAACATGACAATCATGATGCCAGGGCGGCTCAGGTCAGGAAATTCTGGAAACCAGAAAGGTCAGGGATTTTGACGAAAAAAATTGGTAAAAGTCAGGGAATTTCTGTAAATCACTTTTTAGTTGCTTTTCAAAGATAAAGTCACTGTAGGCAACTTTTTAAATGAAAAGATTACTTCAGTTACTTTTCTTTCAGTAAATGAATCCATGAGTTAACCACTATTGAATTCAAGTCTATTCCTATTTCCGGATTCTACTAAATTCTTTTGGAATATTTTAGCTTATTTCAAAAGAATCCAAAATTTTAAGAATAGATTCGAATAATTCGAAGAAATTTCAAAGGACTTTAAAGATATTTGGGTAATGTGTAGAATTCCTGAAAATAAAACAAGAATTCAACGATCAGATTTGGAGAAACACTACACATTGCTCCCATAGCAATTCCTAAGAACAATAAAAAATTTGTTTCTGTGGACAAAAATAAAAAAGAGGAAAGAAAAATGAGAAGACAATCAACTGAATCCCTTTCCTTCTCTTTTTTATTTCTTTCGTCATTTTTATATTTATTATTATAAAATGACAATAGGAAGCATTTATAATATTTACCAACAACTCAAAGATGGTCAACATCAACAGATCTTTCAAGTGATTTTGTAAGGAACACCACCTTTTCCAAATTTACCTAAAGGATCTTTACAAAAAGTTAATATTGATTATTGTTATTTTGTTTGTTTTTGATTGGTTGAATTCTAATTCTGATATGTTTCTCAATTAACTTTTGTGGGTAATGATTAAGAAAAAGGATATTCCTAACAATATTCAAATTCTTTTTGTGAAATGAAACGTGGGACGAACCTAGAGCTGTGTCAACTAAGTTACTGACTATTTCAATTTTGTTTTGAAAAGGATGAGACAACAAGGAATTCCAAATTCTACCTGAAAATGTACTTTCTCTATACCAATTGGTAATAATATTACCATCCTGACTTTTAATTACTTCTATCTCCAAAAAACTGATTTTATTATTTCTATCTATTCCATGGGTAAATTGAAGTTTTGAATGAAAACTGTTAAAAGCATCGCTAACTTTCTGCAACTTTACAAGAGGAATACATAATAAGGTGTCATCAACATACCGAAAGTAAAAGGGCAAAACAAAATCTAGCTTTTTGTTCTGCCCTAGACCTCCAAATCTTCCATAACTATTTCTGCTAAAATCGGAGAAATGACTGAACCTATGGGAGTACCAAACTTTTTTCTATAAAAAGATCCATTGAATTTTAAATAAGTTGACTTCATAATAAAAACTATCACTTTAATAAAATCTTTTTGACTTAATCGAGTGCGTGGTTTTATATTGTCCCATCTATTCAAAATTGTCTGTTTAACTAATTCAAGGGGGATACTCGGAAACATTGTCACAACATCCAAAGAAATCACTACATGGTCATCAGGAACAGTTTTTTGAATAATAATTATTTTGGCTTCCCAGCTATTTTTGATATTGTATTTTGAAGTTGTAATGGAGTCCTTAAGTATCAAGTTAAAGTTTTATTCTAAAAACTTCGTGGGAGTATTCATAGTTGAAATAACTATTCTCAAAGGATAGCCATCTTTATGAATCTTTCTCAAACCATAACATCTGGCAAGAACTGTGTCTTCGGTATTTATATCAGTCCATCTTATATCTTTTCCTGGAAGTCCATTCTTTCTCCAATTGTCTAGAATCTTCAAAGTCTCTTCTTAATTGTTTCAACGGATTTTCATTCAATAAATCAAAATTATCACGATTGGAAAGTAAATCCTCCATATCCCTAATATAATCTGATTTCTTTATACAAACTGGAATATTGCCTTTATCGGCATTCATGAAAATTATATCAGGGTTGTTTTTAAGAAAACCTTTCGTTATCATGAAACCTCCAGAAATTTTACGATCAGTATTACTAATGTGCAAACAATTCTTATCAACAAAGCTCTTTAACAAGTGTAAAACCTTGTTTCGGAAATCTTGCTGATCTAATATTGGAATTTTGTGTATACTTTATTCAACATATTTGACTATTTCTATCATTTGTTTTGACTTAATTTTTATTACGTGGTTACTAAAACCTTTAAATAATCTGAGAATATCTGTAACTGAATCAGAAATTTGAATATCTGACAAATTTACAAACCAAGGATCCCTATCTTCTTCTTCAAAATTCTTGTGTAAATTTAAATTTTGCTCTTGAACATTAGTTTTTTGATCAATCAAAATAGAAAGTTGTTGTTCTCATGTTTTTTGAAGACTTCATTACAACTTCAAAATACAATATCAAAAAAGTTGGGAATTCAGAAAACATTATTATTAAAAATACCTGATGACCATGTGATGATTTCTTTGGATGTTGTTGCAATGTTTCCGAGTATACCTCTTGAATTAGTTAAACAGGCAATTTTGAATAGATGGGACAATATAGAAACATGTACTCGATTAAGTCAAAAAGATTGTATTGAAGGGATAGTTTTGTATTATGAACTCAACTTATTTTAATTTCAATGGATCTTTTCATAGGCAAAAGTTTGATACTCCCATAGGTTCAGTCATTTTTCCGAACTTAGCAGAAATAGTTATGGAAGATTTGGGGTTCTTAGCTTTCAAGAAGCTAGATTTTGTATTGCCCTTTTACTTTCGGTATGTTGATGACACCTTATTATGTATTCCTCTAGTAAAGTTGCAGGCAGTTATCGATGCTTTTAACAGTTTTCATACAAAACTTCAATTTACCCATGAAATAGAGAAGAATAATAAAATCAGTTTTTTGGACATAGAAGTAATTAAAGGTCAGAAGGGTAATATTAATACCAATTGGTATAGGAAAAGTACATATTCAGGTAGAATTTTAAATTCCTTTTTGGCTTATCCTTTTCAAAAGAAAATTGCAGTAATCAAAAACTTAGTTGACAGAGCTCTAGGTTTGCCCCATGTTTCATTTAACAAAAATAATTTAAATATTGTTAGGAATATCCTTTTTCTTGATCATTACCCACAAAAGTTAATTGAGAAACGTATCACAATTAGAATTCAACAAATCAAAAACAAACAAAGTAACATCTTATCTACGGATAATCAGAAGGTATTGAGACAATATAGTTCTTCTAATACTTTTTTTCTTCCGTTTTTTGGTCAAATTTCGAAAACTATTGAATTTATGTTGAATAAATTTATTATTCATACTATTTTCCGTATACCATTACAAATGAAATCAATAATAACTTTTTGTAAAGATCCTTTCGATAAATTTGAAAAAGGTGGTGTTGTTTCTTAATACTAGGATGGAGGAACATAAAAGTGATGTTCGTTTGAGACGTTGTTATAAGAGTGTTCTTGCCAGACATACAAAAGGGTTTGTTGATGTTGATCATGCGTTTGACTGGGATAATGTTGAAATTTTACATAGTGAAAGTAATGAGGGAAAGAGAGAATTCATGAAAATGCTTTATATTAAAAAACAAAATAAGTTGTCTATTAATTTGAAAACTGATTTGGATGAATTAAACAAAAATTATTCTAGTATGATTAATTACATTTAGCAATAGGCTTTCATGAATCTTCATTCTGTCTTATTTCTGATGTGTTTATAACGGATTTTCCTCTTGACCCAAACGTTGGTTAAAACTTAAAACTACAAATGCTTTCGTATTGTGATCTGATAATAATAAAAATGAAAAAGACGAAAGAAATAAAAAAAATCTGCCCGCTTCGCGGGCACATTCTCATCGCGCGCTTTGCGCTGCTCGCTTCGGTCGCAAGTTTGAGCGCGCCTAGGGCGCGCGACTGTTGGATCTCGCGCTTCGCGCTCGATCATATATTTATCTCGCGCTTCGCGCTCGATTATGTACTCACCTCGCGCTACGCGCTCGGGCGTATTTACATCTCGCTTTACGCTCGGCTCCTCTAAATTTTTGAACTTCGTGTTCGACTTCGATGAAAAGAAAAAGTTTGTTTGCAAATATTATAAAATTATCAAAACCTCTACATATTAAGTGATTGTTAAATTTGTTTTTATTTTAGACTGAAAAGGAACTTTATTTACTCAAGGTTCTATCGACCTTAAGGAACACATTCTCATCCAGACACTCGCGCTTCGCGCTCGATATTTGATTTGAAAATCATTTGAACCGTATGATAGAAACAAAAAAGTTGGAGCGCACTTACGGCGTGCGATTTGGTAAATACACTGAGCGCGCACTTTGTGCTTCGTGTTATATGTTCTTCATATACAAATTACTAAATTTGTATTTGATTTCAAATGAAAAGTAATGATATAATTGAGGCGACAAATTTTATTAGTTAACATTTTATTTTAGCTTGTGCCGTTTATCAAAAAAGTTAATTTTTTCATTTTGAATATATTCTTACCACAAAAATTGATTACGGGTTTGTAAGTCTTTTTTGAATGCACAATTTTTGTTCATTTATCTGTTTTCGTACCTTGCATTGTTTTTTCAAAAATTTTATTTTTTTTACTGTCAATGTTATTTTCACGAATAAAACAAAAACCACGCATCCTATCGAAACATGAGTCACAATAAATTTGTACCTCTTCCTTGGATGAACAAATTTTCTTTTGGTCATTTTTTCGTAGGTGGTAATATTCGTCTGAAAATTTGATTTTTTTATTTTCAATGCTGTTTTTTACGAATAAAACAAAAACTACGCGTCATATCAAAAAGTGAATGATAAGAAATTTGTAGATCTTTTTTAGGTGCACAATTTTGGTGAAATGATCTTTTCTGGTATCTTGCATAGTTTGACAGCAAAATGGCTTTTTTGATTTTTCATTTATTTTTTGTGCGATCAAAATTTGAATTTTTTATTTTTCAAAAAATTCAAAAAGTTGTTATGAAAATATTATAGGGTGTTCAGGAATCAACGTTTTTCTCCTCTTGACTTTTTTCATATCGTGCGTTTTTCGGCTTAAAATGTTCATTTTCGTTTGTTTTTTGGAATTTTGAAAATGCTGTAACTCCAGTAATTTTTTTTTTATCACAAAAAGTCATAAGAATATTTTGTTCGTCATTTTGCGTAATACTAACAACCGTACATAGAATTTTCAAATCTTCAAAAAAAGTGGTCTCAACAATTTTCAAAATGTGCTCACTTTTTGGATTTTTATCCAAAATAGCTGGTTAACGAACTCGTTCTCTATTTTTCGGCCATAAAAAAGTGTGCCAAAGCTCAATCAAATCTGATAATTTTTTCGAAAGTTATCGTGGCTACAGACAAACAGACAGACAGACAGACTACAGACTACAGACAGACAGACAGACTACAGACAGACAGACACCTTCGTAAAAATCGTTTTTTCTGACTCAGGAGGTCTCAAAACGTGGAGATTTGATGAAAACCGACTATGTCAAATTTTACATAAAACCAATACCTTCTCATTAGAATGAGAATGTAAAAAATGAAGGGGATATGGTTGGTTGCTTTCTCATTTTTGTTTCCTCTTTAATATTTTTGTCCAAAGAAACAAATTTTTTTTGTTCTTAGGAATTGCAGTTGGAGAAGTTTGTGGTGGTTGTCCAAATTTGATCGTTGGATTCTTCTTTTATTTTCAGGAATTCTATAAATTAACTTGAGTATTGGACGTTAAATAGGATTCTGAATTTGATTTTAATCTAATTTAAAATTCTTAAATTTCGATATTTGGGTATTTTCAAAAATCAGAAGAAATTTGTAAGAGATTCAAAAAGTTTCAAAGAATTTTAAAAGATTCCAAAGAATTTAAAATATTTTAGGGTATTTTAAAAGATTGCAAGGAATTTTTAATAGATTTGAATAACTTGAAGGTATTCCAAATGATTTAAAAGATTTTAGGGTCTTTTCATAACTACCAAGGAACTTTCAGGAGCTTTAGAAAGTTTCAGGAGCTTTAGAAAGTTTCAAGAGATTTAAGAAAATTTCAAGGATTTCAAAAAATTTTGAAGGATTTGAAACATTTCAGGGTATTTTAAAATATTGTAATACATTTGTAATAGATTTGAATACATATTTTGAAGGTGTTCCAAAGGATTTAAAAGATTTCAGGGTATTTTTAAAACTTCCATGGAACTTTCAGGAGCTTTATCAAATTTCAAGAGATTTCAGAAAACTTCAAGGGATTCCAAAATATTTGGAAGGATTTGAAATATTTTAGGGTATTTTATAAGACTATCATGCATTTTAAAGAGATTGGAAAATCTTTACGAATTTCCAAGGATTTGAAAGATTCTGAGGTATCAAAAAAATCGTTACGGGGTTTTGAAGAATTTCCTAGAATTTTCGGAAAATGTGGGTCAATTTTTAAGGACCTAACAAGTTTGAGGATATTTTAAAAGGTTTTAAAGAATTTGATAAGATTTCCAAGGATTTCAATGATTTTAAGGGATTTTGAAATCTCTTAGGTATTTTAATTCCTTTTTTCAGGATTTCAGGGAATATAATCAAATTTCATGTAATCTTAACGATATTTTATAATATTTTAATATATTTCAATAAAATTCAAAAGAATTGAGGATTTTTCTAGGATTTTATAAATGTTCAAATATTTTAAAATATTTTTAAAGATTTTAAATCATTTCAAAGATTTCAGGATACTTGAAAAGATTCCAAGGAATTTTCCATGCATTTCAATAATTTTGAAGGGATTTCAAAGGATTTTAAAGATTCTAGGATATTTTAAAAAATGTAAGGAATTCACAAGAACTATACAAATTTTTCAAAGAATTTCAAAAGATTTTGAAGCGCTTAAAATATTTGCGGGTATTTTAAAAGATTGCTGAGAATTTTTAATAAATTTTTATTATTTTGAAGGGATTTTAAAGGTTTTCAGGGTATTTTTAGAAGAAATTTTTAAAAGCTTCAAGATTCTCAAGGGATTTCAAGATATTTCAAAAGAGTTCAAGCGTTTCAGAAGATTTTCAGGGATTTGAAAAAATTGCAACGTATTTCAAACTATTTCAAAGGATTAAAATATTTCAGGTATTTTAATAGATTCAAAGGCGTTATTAGGAGATTTAAAAAATTTTCCAGGAATTTGCAAGGATTTAAAATATTTCAACAGATTACAAAAATTTGTAGTGGGGTTTTATAGAGTTAATAACAATTGAGGAAATTCCTATGATTTCATAGCTTTTTAAATATTACAAGGTATTTCCAAAGATTTTTAAAAAATTCAAAGATTTCAGAGCATTTTCAAAGATTTCAAGGAATTATCAATAAATTTTTTTAATTTGAAGGGATTTCGAAGGATTTTAAATATTTCAGAATACTTTTAAACATTTCGAGGAATTTTCGAGAGCTTTAAAAAGTTTCCATTGATTGAAAAAATGTCAAAGGATTTGAAATATTTAAGGGTATTTCAAAAGATTCCAAGACATTTTTAATTGATTTCAGTAATTTGAAGGGAATTCAAAGAATTTGAAATATTTTAGGGTGTTTAAAAAAATTTTAAGGCATTTTCAAGAAATTAAAAAAAATTTTTAAGTGATTGTCGAAGATTTTAATGATTTTAAGCCGCCTAAAAAATTGCATGTAGTTTCAAAAAATCAAAAATTATTGAGAATTCACCCTGGATTATTATTTATTTAGCCTGAATTATTTTTAATTCTTTCGAATTTACGTGAATTTTTCTGAGCTCATTTCAGACTTACTAATGTATTTTGGTTGAAAATTCATCTTCTTGTTTAAAAATTCATCTTTTTGGTTGACAATTTGAGAATTTTGTTAAAAAATTTAACTATTTTGTTGAAAATTCATTTTTTTTTGTAAAAATTAATTTTTTTAACTAGTAATTCAACTATTCCATTTTTTGTTTTAAACTGAACTTTTTTAGTTGAAAATTCATCTTTTTGGTTGACAATTTAACTATTTTGGTAAAAAATTTAACTATTTTGTTGAAAATTCGTTTTTTTTTTTGTAAAAATTACTTTTTCTAACTACTAATTTAATTATTCCATTTTTCGTTGTAAACTGAACTTTTTTAGTTGAAAGTTCATCTTTTTGGTTGACAATTTAACTATTTTGGTAAAAAATTGAACTATTTTGTTGAAAATTCATTTTTTTGGGTAAAAATCAATTTTTTTAACTACTAATTTAACTATTCCATTTTACGTTGTAAACTGAACTTTTTTAGTTGAGAATTCATCTTTTTGTTTGACGATTCAACTATTTTGTTAAAAAATTTAACTATTTTGTTGAAAATTCATTTTTTTTTTTGAAAAAATAAATTTTTTTAACTACTAATTTAACTATGCCATTTTTCGTTGCAAACTGAACTTTTTTAGTTGAAAATTCAATTATGGATTGGAAATTCGTATTTGTCGGTAATAAATTAACCTTATTGGTTAAAAATTCATATTTCTGGTTAAAAGTCAAATATTTGCTTGAAAATTGATCGTTTTCAGTAGACCTGAACTATTTTTTATTTAAACCTAAAATCTGTTCTGGTTGAAATATCAACTTTTACATTTTTCGTCTCATTGGTTGAAAATTTGAATATTTGGTTAACAAATTATTGCTTTTTGTTTATAAATTTATTTTT
>CAKNYM010052900.1:120784-137803 GCA_932195095.1 Andricus curvator
AAACAAACTTTTTCTTTTCATCGAAGTCGAACACGAAGTTCAAAAATCTAGAGGAGCCTAGCGTAAAGCGCGATGCAAATACGCCCGAGCGCGTAGCGCGAGGTGAATACATAATCGAGCGCGAAGCGCGAGATAAATATATGATCGAGCGCGAAGCGCGAGATCTAATAGTCGCGCGCCCTAGGCGCGCTCAAACTTGCGAGCGAAGCGAGCCGCGCGCGAAGCGCGCCATGAGAATGTGCCCGCGAAGCGGGCAGATTTTTTTGTCAAAAGTTTTATCATTTGGTTAAGAATTTAATTACTTTGTTGATAATTCAACAATTTTGTTAGAAAGTCAACTTTTTGGGGCAAAATTTAATTGTTTTATTGCAAATTCGTTTTTTTTTTGCTTAAAAATTGAACAATTTGATCACCATTTTTATTAATCAAATTGGTGAATTTGTAAGTCAAGAACCAAATAACAAAACTTTTAACAAACAACAATTAATCCTTAACCAAAAATTTGATAGTAGAATTTTCAACGGAGAATAATGAACTTCCAACCAAAAATAGTTATATTTTCTGATCAGTTTCCACTACTTTAATACTTTCAAAATAATAGGATAGAAAACTAAAAATATTTGTTCAAAACACAAATTGATTTTCCATTATAGAGCTCGGTTTGCGCAAAAATGTAAAAAATTACTTAGTATTAATTTTCTGTAATGTGAAGTGTGATCACCTTTTAGGGAAGGTTCAAGGTATAATTTGCACCCAATAACATTTAATATACACCCCCTCACTCGATCATCATGGACTGTTCCCTGAACATGCTCCAAAAAATGCAACGTAGCAGTTTTATGTAAAATTCATGCTAAAAATGGTGCTTTAAAAAAAAATGGATAAATTATTCATTCACAGGGACCAGTGTCCAAAAATGGTCCTCTTTGGCGAAGAATGTGTGTATCTCGGGACAGTGAGGGTGCGTGGGTTAGCGTTCGCAGATGATAAGGTTGTATTGGCATAGTCAATCGAAGACTTTCAAAGAATTTTGAGCAAACTGGATACAAGTATGAAGAACATGGGCCTCAAAATCAAAGTAAATAAAACAAAAATTATGGTCTCTGGAGGAAATCATGAATCTTATATAACTAAAGAAATTGGTGAGCTCCAGTGGTCTTATAAACTGCAAAAGATATAGCAATTAGGAGAATTTCGCGTAGAAAAATGGTTTGTTAGTGTCAGAAGTTTCGGAAACATTCTAGATGACTATTTTTATTGCAAATGGTGAAAAAGCCACTTGTATTTTTTTTTAAAGTCATGTAAGGTCTTTGAAGTTTGATATTCGTATGAAAGTACGTTTTTCAATTTTCTCTACCATGTTCCACCAATTTTACCCCAGGTATATTAAGATCAGTCTAAAATAGTCCGAGATGTACGAAAAAAACTCTAAAACCATAAACGTGACCTTGAAAGGTCATCTTCAAGGTTAAAAAGCTCTTTAGGAAAGAGTTTTTATTTTTTAACGTACACATAGGACCAAGTCCAAATGGATAAGGCTCAAGGGCACTTTTCACGTACTTATCCGGCCAGGCCCTTTGTTCTTCTAGGTTCATCTCTATGAATTAGAATCGTGGTCAGTGTCGTCGTTCGAAGCGAGATAACTAGTTTCTTTGCTAGTTCTTGAAGAAGGGATTCTGCTACGACGTGTATCATCTGTCTGCAGACTTAGATCTAGTAGGTGTAAAAATTAATTTTGTGTCAGCAAAAGTTGATCATGTGGATCTGAGTTTGACAATCAGAACGATATGCAGCGGTTTGTCATCATGGTGTTTACTCTGGTTCTCTTCTAATTTCTCTATTTATAAAATTGTTTGAAATTTGTCTGTCTACTTTTATCTCTATGGATTAGAATCATGGTCAGTGTCTTCCGAAGCGAGAAAACTATTTTCTTTGCCAGTTCCTGAGGAAAGGATTCTGTTACGAAGTGGATCCTTTGTCTCCGGACTTGGATCGAGTACGGGCTTGTTGCCAGGATCATGGCGCGAAAACCTCTTTCCAGTGCAGTGTTATCCACCCCTTCCTGAATGTTTCGAAGGCCTCACCCCCTGAATCCATGACCCCTTAACCTCTAAGAGTCCCTTCTGCTTGAACGTATGCCAAAATAACAGAGAGACTGGTAGGAGACTCCATTACAGCTCTTACCTGTATCCATCCCATGTAGATTAGAGGCTTTCTCTGGCTTATATCATCTGATGTTTCAATGCTTCAATTCAGTACTTCAATTTCGCGACATAGGTGGAATACAAATAGGAGCGGAAACTAGTAACGTCCTGGAATGTAACATCGTCGGTGGTGTTATTCGGCTAGTTTCTCTGACGCCCTGCAGACATCCATATCCATTAATGCATGCCTCCTATAGGATTCTGAATACATTTGCAAGTGTAAGCTGGACTAAGCGACAGCCTGACTAAACACTATGGCCACTCATCTGTTTCTCACACTGGAGTGGTAAGTGGAAAGCCTAACTAGAGACAACAACTGACAGTCAAACTATATGGAAAACTAATTCTGGGAAATGATAACTAGAAGCACTTTTTTGTATTTTTGGTTCAAGCTGATGATTGAAACTGAAGATTTCATCATTTTTGCAAATATTAGAGCCTAAGAATGTATTGTGATAGCTGCATATATAGTATATGATCATTAGGGTGGGTCAAAAAAACCAAAATTACTAGTTAGCTGCCGCTCGGCTAAATTAATTAATTTTCAAAATTTATTCAGCCACTATCTTGGATTTTTTGAAAATGTTGGACTGTATATGACAAGGTTTCTATTTTCTCGACTCCTAAAACTAACGTTTTCTATTATTTTTATGAGTTATTGATAGATTTAATTACTGTCTTAGAATATTCAATTTATCATATCATATGTGGTTTTTCAAAGGAAATCAGGCGACACATGAGTTCTGCAGTTTATAGTGCCGCATTTTAAAATGGTGCAGTTTAAAGTGCTATAGATTAAACGGCTGCAGTTTGAAGTGCGGCAGTTCAAAGTGCTGCAGTCTAAATTGCTTCAGTTCAAAGTGATGCAGTTGAAGTGCTGCAATTTGAAGAGATGTAGTTTGAAGAGTGGCAATTTCAGTGTCACTGTTTGAAGTGCTGTAGTTTAAAACGCTGCTGTTTAATGTGCGGCAGTTTGAAGTGTTGTAGTAGAAATGCAGTATTTTATAGTGCTGAAGTTTGAAATTCTGAATTTTAATGTGATCTAGTTTAAAGTGCTGTATTTTGAAGTGCAGCAGTTTCAAGTGTTTCGTTTTTAAGTCTCACTGTTGAAAAAACTGCAGTTTAAAGTGCTGTATTTAAAGTTCTGTAGTTTGAAGTGCGGCATTTTTCATTGTTGCAGTTTGAAGTGCCGGAGTTTGAAATACTACTGCTTAATACTCTACATTTTAATGTACAGCAGTTTTAAGTGCAGCATTTTTAAGTGCTAATATTTAAAGTGTTGTAGTTTAAAGAGCTGTAGTTCAAATTACTGCTGTTTAAATTGCTGCAGTTCAAAATGTTGTAGTTTGAAGTGCGGCAGTTGAAAGCGCGGCAATTCAAAGTGCGGCAGTGCGAAGTGCGGCAGTTCAAAGTGCGGCAGTGCAAAGTGCGGCAGAGCAAAGTGCGGCAGTGTAAAGTGCTGTATTTTGAAGTTGTATTTCAGTTGTCTACGTTGGGATGTTCAGCTTAGAGTTATTTAAAAATAATTTTAGTTTCATAAAAATTAACTGGCCATCATTTATTTTGAATTATTTTACAGTTCTATTTATCATGAAAATTGATGGTAGGCGTCAGTCACGTAGATTTAAAGCAAATGTGTGAAATAAAAAAAGTGTTTGAAAATATGCACGTTCATCACTTTTATTTCATTTTTGTACTTTTTGACAGGGTTTTTAGGTGAAAATATGCAACCGTTAGACTCGATAATTTTTATCTACATTCTTTCAGACTCTATTTGTAAAACAAGAACTTGAAAAAAATTGTTGAATTTAATGCCAGTTTTAAGTTTTCTAATGGGTCGGATTCAGTAGTGGAAATCTGTTGACAAAAACAGATTTTCAAAATTTTTTTAAATTAACGATTTGTTAGAAAACTAATTGGCTCTGATTGAGGAACCAATTGATTTGTTGAAAATGCGTCTTATTTAAATCTAATCACCTGTTCTGAATTAAGAATGTAAATCTTTTTTTTGAAATATCAACTATTTCATTTTTGGTAGAAAATTTGTCTTTTCTATTTGAAACTTCAACTATTTTGTTGCAAATTTCTGTATTTTGTTAAAATTTTTTTTTCTGGAAGAAAATTAGTCTGGTCAGTAGAAAATTTATTTGTTTGGTTGAGAATTCATGAATTTCGTTTTAAATACCTTTCTTTGTGGTAGAAAATCAATTCTTTGGCTAAAAATTGATTTTTTTAACTGAAAATTAAATTTTTTTGTTTAAAATTCAATGGTTTGGTTGAAAATAAACTTTCTTGTTGAAAATTCGTATTTTCGGGTTAAACATTTAAAATTGTTTACAGAAAACTCGTCTTGTTGACCGGAAAATTCAACAATTTAGTATAAAATTCAACTGTTTGGTAGAAAATTCAACTGTATCATAGAAAATTCGTTTTCTCCCTGTCAAAAATTAATTTTGTGAAATAAAAATTTAAATAATTCATTTTTGGTTGATAAATTAATCTTTTTTAGTACAAAAATTTAACTATTTGTTTAGAAGTTAATGTAATCTTCCTAAAATTTGTTTTTTTTCTGTTAAAAAATCAATACAATTGTTGAAAATGCGTCTTTTTTACAATAAAATAAACTGTTCTAAATTAAAAATGTAAATATTTTTTTGTTGAAATATCAACTTTTACATTTTTCGTTGAAAATTCATCTTCTTGGTTTAATATTAATTTTTTCAATAGAAAATTTAGCTATTCCTTTTTTGGTAGAAAATTTGTCTTTTCTATTTGAAACTTCAACTATTTGGTCGGAAATCTCTGTATTTTGTTAAAAATTCGTTTTTTCTGGTAGAAATTCAGTCTGTCAGTAAAAAATTCATCTGTTTGGTTGACAATTTATAAGTTTTGTTTAAAATACCTTTTTTTGTGGTAGAAAATCAATTCCTTGGCTGAAAAATAAGTTTTTTAACGGAAAATTAAAAAATTTTCTTGAAAATTCAACGGTTAGGTTGAAAATTAACTTTTTTGTTGAAAATTCGTATTTTCGGGTTAAAAATTCAAAAATTTTCTGAAGAAAACTCGCCTTGTTGACTGGAAAATTCAAAAATTCAATAGAAAATTCAACTGTTGGTAGAAAATTCAACTGTATCATAGAAAATTTGTTTTCTCCTTGTCAAAAATTAATTTTTTGAAATAAAAATTCAACTATTTAATTTTTGTTTGATAAATTAATCTTTTTTAGTACAAAAATTCAACTATTGGTTCAGAAGTTTAGGTAATTTTCCTAAAATTCGTTTTTTTTGTTGTTGAAAAATCAAATCAGTTGTTGAAAATTCGTCTTTTTTCATAGAAAATAAATTTTCTTGGTTGAAAACTTAATTATTTGGTTCGAAGTCGATGTATTTGGTTGAGAATTCATCTTTTTGTAGAAAATTAATGTTCTGGGTTGAAAATTCATATTCTTGGTTAAAAATTCAACAAAAATTCATCTCCTTTGGAAGAAATTTCATCTTCGTTTAAAATTAAATTGTTTTGCTCGAGGATTCAAATATTTTGTTAAAAATTCACCTTTTTGGTTCAATTTAATGGTTTCTGGTTACACATGAAAATCTTTCCTTAGTTAAAATATAAACGATTGCATTGTTTTTTGTGAATTCATCTATTTTTGGTTGAAAGTTTAACTACTTGGTTAAGAGTTGAACAACTTTGCTAATTTATAAAAAACAGTAAAATTTGACCAAATCTCCCCTCTCCCAAAACGACTTACGTAATTTTTGGATTACCCCTAAATAAATGTACAAAAAAAAAATTTCCGGCAAAAATAACGTAAGATGTGGGGAGGGGGTTCAAAAATTACGGACCCTAATAATGGGGGGTAGTGGTTCAAAAATGTAAGAAAAAAAGTTTACGTAATTTATGCACGGCCCCTTATAGTAATTAAAAAAAGTTAACATCAACAAAGTAACCTACAATTTTATCCAAAAATCTCAAACAGGGTAGATTTTTTCATTTTTTTTTTTATAGATTTTTTCATTTTTTCATCCGATTTTTTAAAATAGTACGTGCAGTTGGCAGATTAGCTCGATAGTTATTCATATGCACATAACTCCTTTGGCTTTGACAGTTATGGTCCATTATTCTTGATAAAAAGTCTCCAAAAGTACAATATATACCAGTATTGAAAGTTCTCGTTAATTCTCTGAAAATTACAGTCATTTAAATATAAATCATAAACAAAATAACAAGGAAGGTTTTGTCAACTTTTTTGTCAGGGAATTTTGTTGAAAATTCATTGTTTTATGGTTGAAAATAAATGATTTAACTTGGTGAGAAATTAATATTTTTGGTAAAAAATTATTTTCTTTAGTTAAAAATTTAACTATTTCTTCAAACAAATTTTCTTTTTAAATTATGTTTTAAACTAAAAATACAATTATTCCATTTTGAGTTTATTTTTTAAAAATTCTTTTTCTTTGCAGAAAATTATTTTCCTTGGTTAAAATTGACCGTTTTGGTTGAAAATTAATTTCTTTGGTAGAGAATTAAACTGGTTTTTTTCAAATAACTGAATTTTAATCAATAATATAATAATTATATATAATTAAAGTTGTTATTATATCTATTATATTATTATTAATTTATAATTAAATATGATTCATATAATAATTAATAATTTTAATTTTCAACTAAATTCAATTAAGTATTTAACTATTCCCTTTTCTGTTGAAAATTGATCTCTTTTGTTTATAATTGAACTATTTTGTCGAAAATTATGTTTTTGGAGCGTGATTATAACAATTTCATTATTGCTTAAATTTCTTTATTTTCTAGTTAAAAATTCATCTTTTTTATACAAAATTAATTTTGTTGGTTGATAATTGATCTTCTTGGATGAAAATTGATGTCCTTAGTAGAAAATTTTACTGTTTTGTTGTAGATTTTTTTTTAATTGAAATTTTTTTTTTCGAATGAAAATTTAATTATTCCATTCTTTGTAGAAAATCCATCTTTTTTTTAGAAAATTAATTTTATTAGTTGAAACTAACTTTCTAATTGAAAATTGATTTTTTTTGGTCGAATATTTAACTATATTGTTACAAATTCGTTTTTTTTTTTGTTAACACAATTTTTTTACTCAAGATTGATCTATTTAATTTTTGGTTGGAAATAAATTATTTCAACTAAAAATGAAATCTTTGTAGATGAAAATTCATCGTTTTGGTTAAAAATTTAACTATTTTGCTGAAAATATGACCTTCGTGATAGAATATTAATCTTCTTGGTGAGAAATTAATCTTTTTGGTAAAAAATTATTTTCTTTAGTTGAAAATTCAACTACTTCCTTAAGAAAAATTTTTGTTAAAAATTATGTTTCCAAACTAAAAATATAATTATTCCATTTTGAGTTGAATATATTTTTCAATTCTTTTTTTTTTGTAGAAAATTAATTTTCTTTATTAAAAATTCAACTATTTGTTTGAAGATTGTTATTTTCTGGTTGTTGAAAATTATGTTTTTAAACAGAGATTATAACAATTTGATTTTTGCTTAAATTTCCATTTATTGTTAGTTAAAAATTCATCTTTTTTTATAGAAAATTAATTTTTTTGGTTGATAATTGATCGTCTTGGATGAAAATTGATGTCTTCAGTAGAAAATTTTACTGTTTTGTTGTAGATTTGTTTTAAATTGAAATTTTTTTTTAAACTGAAAATTTAATTATTCCATTCATTGTAGAAAATCTGGTTTTTTTTCTTGTAGAAAAGTAATTTTATTAGTTGAAACTTTAACTTTCTTACGGAACATCTTTTTTGTTGGTTGAAAATTTAACTACATTTTTGCAAATTCGTTTTTTTTTTTTTGAAGCAATTTTTTTACTCAAGATTGATCTATTTTATTCTTTGTTGACAGTGTATATTTTTAAATTGAAAATTAATCTATTTTGTTAGAAATTTGTCTTTTTTTGGTTGAAGATTCATCATTTTAGATATACATTTTTTTTTTCTTTGGTCAACTGTTTAACTAATTTGCTAAAAATTCTTTTTTTTTAATGCAAAGTATTTTGCAAGTATGCAATTTTGTTGAAAATCAACTTTCTTTGAAATTATATTTTTAGGTTGAAACTCAACTGTTTTGTAGGAAATTTTCCTTTTTGGCTTGAAAAGTCCTCTTTTTAGTTTGAAAGTTATTCAGGTTTTTGTCAAGGATTCAAGAATTTTGTTGAAAACTTGCATTTTTTTGTTCAATTCATCTGATTCTGATTGAAAATTAAAATATTTTTTGGTGGAAATATCAACTATTACACTTTCTGTTTAGAATTTTCTTTCGTTAATTTATTAACTTCTGTTGAAAATTTAACTGCATTGTCGAAAATTTCTTGATTCATGGTTGAAAATCAATTTTTTTAACTAAAAATTTAATTCTTCTATTTTTTGTTCCAAATTTTTTTTTTTGAGTTTAAAACTGAACTATTTGGTTGAAAATTCATGCATTTTGTTAAAAATTAGTCTCTTTGAAAATTTATCTCATCGCTTGAAAATTAAACTATTTTGTTGAAAATTATTTTTTTCAAGTTTAAAATAATTTTTTAAACTTACGATTTTACTTTTTTGTTAGAAAATTATCTTTTTGATTAAAAAATAATTCAATTAGTTAAATTCATATATTTTATTGAAATTGCTCTAAGTTGTAATATATTTTTATATTTATTTTTTATATTTATATTTATATGTTTTTTTTTCGGGGGAAAATGAGATTTCGGTGAATTGAAATTTCTGCTACATCAAAGCCTACCGGATTTACCATTCTTTTTACAAATTTTTCTTACGTCAGCTCTTTCAATACAACCCCCTTATAAAATTATGCATGACTATTGTACCCAAAAGTATTTAAAATAAATTTAGAAACAAACATTTTTTCATTAACTGTGTTTTTATACCAATCACGCCGATACGCGTCGCTGATCAATCTCATTAGCAATCACCCAAGGTGAAGAGCTTTCAAAACTCATCGTTCGACACACGTCTCACCAAAATAAATACCAATGAATTGACTAAATCTCTTGCATCAAAACAGCTATTCAGCCAGATTTGTTTTAATGTAGCAATAATGCGTTAATGATGCAACTCGGAAAACACTTTCTGGGTTTTTTTCTTGGATCCTCTGGTGGTGCAGGTTAACGACGCTGAACGCAATAAATGGATGCCCTGTGGGAGGCTCTAGCTTATCTGCATCTGGAATTGATAACATATAATCGATCCGGTGACATATGGGGTCCAGACTGTGGAGGGCTTTGGCTGCTGGCGACGATGCGAAGGCTAAAACCACGTTCACACCGCTCGATCGATTCCGCACTAAATTCCTCCAACGCCAACTTATCACCCAGGACGATCGAGGACTTGGATCATCCTACTTGAAAGATTAATAGGCAACAAACTCTGATTGAAAGCAACATCTCTGGGCAGAAGCCAAATCCGGCTCGAAGGACCAATTTGAAATTATCAAATAAATTAGGCTGGGCCATTCATCAACTATGTTCCACTATCAAGAGGGGTTGAGGCTCTAAAAGTACATACCACAGGGATCACAGTCTGTGCCTTTTTTACCTAATCTCCTTTTTTCCCACTTAAATTTGGAAAATCCCCGGAAACACCTAAAATCGAGAATTTTGATCGAATTTTCCCTTTTTCTTCCTTCTTTTACGAGGTTGCGTTGCACTTTTTGAGAATCATAAATAGAAATTTTTGCGATTAAAAACAATATGCTTTAAAAGAGTTTCTTCTTAATAATACCAATTTGAAAAATTTCCTCAATGATTTATTTGCCAGTTTTGAACCAAGCAGGTAAATTTTGAACCGTAAAATAATAATTTTCGACCAAAGAAGAATAATATTCAACGAAAAATATAATGGTTCATATATTAATGAAGAAAGATGAATTTTCCACAACATAGTTTGATTTTGAACCCAAAAATGTAAATTTTCAATAGGAAAATAAATTTTCAATATAAAAAAAACATTTTTAGCAACATAGTTAAATTTTTAACAAAAGAAATAAATTTTCATCAATTTGTTAATATTCAATTCAAAAAGACGAATTTTTAACAAAACAATTAAATTTTCAACCAACTATTTAAAAAAATTGTTACATAAAAAAATGACTTTTCAACCATACAATAACATTTTTAACCAAAAAATATGAATTCTCAACGAAGAATTTAAAAGGTTGATATTTCAACCAAAAATTTAGTATTTTCAACAAAATTAGTACATTTTCGATGAAAAGATCATTTCTCACCTAAAATAATGAATCTACAACAAAAAGAAATAAATTTTCAATAATTAATTAATTAATAAATGTAATTATTAATTTAATGAATAATAAATTAATTAATAAATAATTAATGTTCAATTAAAAACAGTTGAATTCATCGAAAAAAGAAGAATTTTAAATAAAAATAATTGAAACCTCAAGCAAAACAGATTAATTTTCAACCTAAAGATTGACATTTTTAACCAAAAAAGTTGATTTTTTTACCAAAATACATGAATTTACGAAATGAAAAAAAGAATTTTTAAAAGAAGAGTTGATTTTCCATCACAAAAATATTTTTCGGTTGAAAAAGAAAAAACTTGCAATTAAATTGTTAAAAATGTAGGCTAAAAAGACGCATTTTTTACTAGACAGTTGAATTTTTAAGACAAAATTATGAATTTTCACCACAAAAAAATAATTTTTCATAAAATTTTTGAATCTTCTGCCGAAAATAGTTCAATGTTTAAGACAAAAAACGATTTTTCACCCAAAAAGGATGATTTTTTGAAAACAATCTTCGAAAAAAAAAAATGATAAAATTTTTAAGCAAAAAACATGAATTCTCAACCAAAAATATAATTGCAGACTTCTTAACTTTTTTTGATAAAAATTCATGTTTTTTAGTTGAAAATTCAAATTGTTTAAAAATTCATGTGTTTCATTGATAATTATTCTTTTTTTTTTGGTAGAAAATTAATCTTCTCTGTCGAAATCTCAATTTTTTGGTTAAAAATTCAACTATTTGGTTGAATTTTAAACTCTTTTCTCGAAAATTCTTCTTTTTTTTTGAAGATTCATCACTTTAGATAAAATTATTCTCCTTGGTTAAAAATTAATCTATTTTGCTGAAAATTCGTTATTTGTTTGTTTATGGAAACAATATTTTGGAAGTAAAAAATAATTTTGAGAAAATTAGCGTGTATAGGGACCCTTTAATGAAGTATAATTAATTTTGAGTTGATTGTTGTATAGCTTGATTTTATATGATAGTAAACTGCATATTGAAAAAAATGTTATTTCAATAAGTTTGTTATTTTCATCTATTAACATTTTTGTACTTTCTGTTTTTACACTATAATCTTTTTTTTAGCTGATAATAAAAAATTTGTTGAAATTTGTTTTCTTTTTTTCAAATTATTTAATGTATTTGAATTTAATTTATGAGAATAATGAATCAAAATTAACTCATAAAAAACTGATAAAAACACATTTTAAAAAATTGAAACATTAGCATTTTTCGATTCAGTTTATCTATTTTTCAATTGTCGATCTTTCTAAATTTCTTTCTGATTTATTTTAATCCGTAGAGAGTGTTGATGTTTTCAACAGATTTTTCAAAGCTAGCTCAAAAAAAAAGTTTGCAATAATAAATAAAATCCTCTTTTTTCGGAAAAAGTCCTCTTTTTACAAAAAAAAAAAAATCTGACAGAGCCCGGATTTGAACCGGGCTAGCCGTTATCCATGAGTCGAGCGTTAACAAATTACGCAACCGAGGCCTAAGCAGGTCCTTTCATTTTTCTCCTGCATCACATTATGACACGGGACTGCATGAAACCTTATGAATAATTTTGATGTTAACATATTCAGTAGTTTCGATTCCTGGTATAATATTTGGAGAAACAAGAAACATTTTCCCGACTAAGGTATTCAGTAAAAGAGGTTTGCAAGGTGAAAAGGTGCAGTCACGTCTCACCATGTGAAATAAGACAAACAAGAAAGGATCTGCTAAGGTCTCGTTGGCGTAATTGGTTAAGGCTTCACTCACGTATAGTAGCGTCCCTGGTTCAAATCCGGGCTGAGGTAGATTTTTTCTCCTTTCTCCAAATATAAGACCATTAATCAACACTTTCTAGTATTTTAACATAATTATTCTATAAGAGTCTTTAACATCCGAGAATTCAAAATAGGAGTAAAAAGAACAACAAAGTTGTATCAACCCTATCAGACTAATTTATTAAAATCTTAAAAACCGAACTTTTCGGAAATACACCATTTCCATCATCAGGGAAACCAATTTATATAAATCTAAAAAAAAGGTGTAAATAACCCGCTTACGAAATAGTTACGCAAGTCCTAGTCATCTTTTTGGAGTAGAGTTCAATAATTGAGATCAATTTAAAAAGTCAGTAGAACTTTTAAAATATATATCAACAGATGTCAATTAAAATATAATGTATGACATTTCTGTAAAAGAAAATTATAATTTGATTAGTAAATAATAATATCATAATAAAGGTAGAGGTTAAGTTCAAAATAATAAAGAATTATAGTTACCATATTTCAATTAAAAAAAGACTTCAAAACATTTGTGTGATGAATAAAATTAAAACAATGTACAACAAACTGTTAACAAAATAAAATTTATAAATTAAAAAAATATTTTTTTTATTATTATGAGAGCTGGATGGAAAGGCATCCTGCTCCCATAAGGATAACTCCAAAAGTGACTGTCAAGGCAAATCAACTAACCTAACATACAGCAGAATTGAAGAAAAAGGCGCCAAAATTTGAAAAGTAATATAACAGCTATAGTGCTAAAAACGGTTATTTAAGAAGTATAAACAAGCAAGATAAGTTCATTCCAGAATAGAATTATAAGATTCATTAAGATGGTCAAGATCATTGATTTTATTGAGACAGCTATCCAGTTCTTTTTTTATAAAAACCATTTCAGCAAAGGCTCTTTTAATAGGATGATTCTCTTGATGCAAAACTTCAATCTCATCCAAAGGAAAAAATGAGAAATTTGTTCACTAATGTTATTGTATAACTGGTCGTTAAGAACATTATTGTAGTTAAATCTAACACTATCCTATCTAAATAAAAATTCTAGATCGGAATGTTCTGCTTAAATAATTCTTTTTTTATTCTAGCTCCTCGGAGTTGGAGTTACTTTGACCAGGTTTATTTTTGGTTGAAAGCAGAATAGAAAGAATACTTTTTCTGTCGCATTTTGAATGTAAAAAGTGCGGTGGCACCTTTACTATAAATCTGCACATAGAGACGATTTATATGGTAGGCAGTGGCTTGTCAACGTAAATAATGCGAGGGGCACATAACGGAGACGTACGAGACGTATGAGTATTGTTACGTGGGCGCCGTCGCTTTGGGTCAATGGGATTTGAATGCGGTTGTATAGGGCCCTGAATAGGAAGGGAACGGAAACTGCGCAATCCGTCGATGATGCATTGGAATGCGAGTAATTCGCGCGATGCACTTCAACTATTCCACTCTGCATACTGACCAAAACGTTCGACCCCGAAGATCAGCATTTTCGGACCGGAAGACTCCACGGTACTTTGCACATATCTAATATTGGCGGAGCACTCGAGCGCCCTCTTTCCACCACCCTCTAAACTGCTTGCTTTATACTGGGAACGTGTATGAAACATTTATGTCCTTTTGTGTACTTAGAGTAGTGGTGCACTCGATCGAGTCGATACGAGAAACAATCGAGATTTTTTAAATTCTCGGTTCATTACACTGACGTCGGGAATTATTCTACACGGCTGGCGCGAACGGTACGGTAAAGATACCTATCATGAAACATGTCCCAATTATGAAACAGTTTGATAAATAATTCTATTTATAAATAATTTAAAAGAATATTTTTGGAGAAAGTGCCCAATTTGATCCTGATTCCCGACGTGGCCCTGATCGGGTTAGCTCAATGCGGCCCTGATCATGACTACTATTTTGGTCCTGGTCGGGGCCACATTGGGCTACTCTCTGTACGTCAGAGTTAGATTAAAAATTAGAATTAATTAAATTTAAAATTACTCCCTGTCTTAATTAGTGAATATTCAACTAATTTTCAGTTCAGTGACTAATCTGAAGTTAATTAGTTAAATTTAACTTCTCATATGCAATGAATATAAGAAACGAGAAAAAACTAAAAAAAGCTTAAATACATTTGAACAAAATGTATAAACATGTATGTTTTCGGGCGCATTAAATTAGTTAATAAATATACAATTATCAAGTTAGTATTAATTATTGTAGGTATTTTTTAAAATCCGTTTAGAGTTTATACTCATTTAGATTTGAATTTGCCGCGATAATCTCGAATGTATTCGATTGGCCTTCCGTTCGATTATTTGGCAACGAACGGACGGAACGAAGAAAACTTTGTGTAGGGTATCGTTTTGCAGAACTCGAATTTGGCAGATGAAAATTTTCACATACGAACGATAATTTCAGAGCGTACGAACTTGACCATGCAATGTAGCTAACACAAGAATGGCTCGCGGTTGTAATATATCGTTAAAGTCAGTAAATGGTGGCAGGTTTTTTTAATAATTACGAATAGACGGCGCAACGAACACATTGCTTTTGCGATGACAAAGTAAACAGACTAAAGCGAAAATTATTTAAACTATTATTAAAATCTATCATTAAGAAAAAAAGAAGGGCTTCTCAGGGAAATAAATATTTTTAAGTAAAAATCATCAAGTATTGATTAGTACTAACTAATTAGAGTCATTCGAGGTTATGTTTGGTGTTTCTCAAAGGAAATCGATGTTTTTAAGTAAAAATCATCAAGTATTGATAAAGAGTAACTAGTTAGAGTTATTTGAGGTTAGGGATGACTTTTGTCAACGGAAATTAATATTTTAAAATGAAATTCATCAAATATTGAAGAAGACTAATCATTGAGAGTATTTTGAGGTTACGTTTGGTGTTTCTCAACGAAAATGGATGTTTTTAAATAAAAATCATCGAGTACTGATGAAGACCAACCAGACAGAGTATTCTGAGGTTATGTTTGGCGTTTCTCAACGGAAATGGATGTTTTTAAGTGAAGATCATCAAGTACTGATGAATATTAACTAGTTAGAGTTATTTGAGGTTAGCGATGATTTTTCTCAACGGAAATTAAAATTTTTAAATTAAAATCATCAAGTACTGATGAAGACTAACTATTTAGAGTTATTTGAGGTTATTGAGGATTTTTCTCATCAGAAATGGATATTCTTAATTAAAAATCATCAAGTACTGATGAAGACTAACCAGTGAGAGTATTTGAGGTTACGTATACCTGTATAAAAGTAACAAGAAAATTAAGGACACTTTTCTCAAATATAACCCGTGAAAGTTTATATTTTGACACTGTAACAATACCAGTAACTATTTGCTTTTTCTTATTTAACGGTATAGATATAACTGCTTACTTTTCAAAAGTAAATTTCCCATGACTTCAAGGGATAAAGGGATAAAAAGACTCTAAAGGATTTACCAAAATTTCAAGGGATGCTAAGAGATTTTAATTGATTTTAGGGATTTAAGGGATTTTTAAAGGAATTGAAAAGAATTATCGGAAGGTTTTTGCAGAGATTTCAAGATATTCCAAGAGATTTTAATGAACCCCGACGAATTTTAAAATATTTTAAACGATTTCAAGACATTTACAGAAGATTTCAAAGATTTAAAAGAATTTCAAATAATTTAAAGAGATTTTAAAGGATTTCATATGATTTCCTCCACATTAGAATCAATTCCTTGAAATTTCTGAAAATCACTTAAAATGTCTTGAAATCTATTGAAAATCCTTAAACTCGCTTGAATTCTTCAGAAATCCATTGAAATTCCTTACAATCACTTGAAATCACTTGAAATCTTATGAAATCCATTAAGATGTCTTGAAATATTGTGAAATCTTTAGAAATCTTTGTAACAGTCTTTTCATAACTCTTTCAAACTCTTTTAAAAATCACTTGAAATCCTGTGAAAACTTTTGAATATCCTTAAAAAATAAAAAAAGTCTTGAACTCCTTTAAAATACTCTAACTGGTTAGTCTTCATCAATATTTGATGATTTTATTTAAAAATACCCATTTTCGTTGATAAGAATCAGCAATAACTTCAAGTAACTCTGATTAGTGAGCCTTGATCAACACTTGATAGTTTTTTTAAATATCCATTCCAGTAGAGAAACATCAAACATAACCTAAAAATACTTTTAATGGTTAGATTTCATCAATATTTAATGATTCTTATTTAAAAATATCAATTTCCGTTTAGAAGTATCATCAATAACCTCAAATAACTCTAACCAGTTAGTCTGCATCAGTACTTGATGATTTTTATTTAAAAGTATCCATTTCCGTTGAGAAAAATCATCCATAACCTCAAATAACTCTAATTAGTGATTCTTGATCAATACTTGATAGTTTTTATTTAAAAATATCAAATTCCGTTGCGAAGCATCAAACATAACCTGAGAATACTCTAACTGGTTAATCTTAATCAATATTTGATGATTTAATAAAAAAATTAATTTCCGTTGAGAAAAATCATCCCTAACCTGCAATTACTCTAACTAGTTAGTCTTCATTAGTACTTGATGATTTTTACTTAAAAATACCCATTCCCGTTGATAAACGCCAAACATAACCTCAAAATACTCTAACTGGTCAGTCTTCATGAATATTTGATGAATTGCATTTTAAAATATTAATTTCCGTTGAGAAAAGTTATCCCTAACCTCAAATAACTCTAACTAGTTAGTCTTCATCAG
>CAKNYM010052900.1:137813-167450 GCA_932195095.1 Andricus curvator
AAGTTATCCCTAACCTCAAATAACTCTAACTAGTTAGTCTTCATCAGCATTTGATGATTTTTACTTAAAAACATCCATTTCCGTTGAGAAACGCCAAACATAACCTCAAAATACTCTAACTGGTTAGTCTTCATCAATATTTGATGATTTTATTTTAAAATATCAATTTCTGTTGCACAGAAAAAAAAAGTCTTGATTCAAGCCCAAGAATGAACTAATTTTAAGGTGTAACAAAAAGAAGACCACTTTATCTAAAAACTAGCATACGATTGGAGTTTTAAAAGAAAATGCTTGTAGAACTGAAGAGAAGCCGTTTCAAGGGCTTAAAAGTATCCTCAAGTTAGAATGCGGGCTTGGACTTAGTCGCTGTGGGGATTGAAACTAGTCACGATTTTGAAATAAGCATCTGATCCGTTTCAAATTTAACCTAAAATATGACTGAAATTTAGCGCAAGACTGGAAGCAAAAAAATTAACATAGAATGTTAGTTTATCATTATGGGACTATAATAAAAGTTCTGTTGCTTAAAATGATTTTATTTTAAGCGAAAGAATTTTTTTTATAATCCCATATTGACAAACAAACTTTTTATGTAGTTGTTTTTGCTTTTGAATGAAGTATATATTTTTTCAGGTTAGGTCAGTTAAAAATGAAAAATAAACGATGTGCGGCACATTTCAGAACAAAATTGAGTTTCAATAATTTACTTACCTTGAAAAGCAGTGATGATCTTGCGTATAAATAAATTAAGTACTTGATTTTGATGCACATTATCAAAAAATTTTCTTACTTTCGCTCGCCATAGCGTTGTTCATTCCCGCTTTGGCGACGTCACACCTTCGTCTAATTTCCGATTCTAGAATTTCGCCTCTGGAGGGCTACAAATTATTTTCTTTTTGATCTTCTTTTTAGCCAATAAGATCTTACTACATTACTTAGACTAATACGGCTAATTTCAAGATTAATATTTAAAAGTCAGTCTCAATAATGTTTCCCTTTCAGTCTTAAACCCATTAGAACTTATTAATAGACAATCTTTATGCTTTAATTTAGTTATTTACTTAATTTGAGCCCAAAATAAAAACAAGTCTAACATGAATTTAAGACTTTTTTTTTTCTGTGTGAGAAGGATCAGCAATAACCTCAAATAACTCTAACTAGTTAATCTTAATCAGTACTTGATGAAGACTAACTTGATTTTTATTCAAAAATACCCATTTCCGTTGAGAAGAATCATCAATAAGCTCAAATAACTCTAAATAGTTAGTCTTCATCAGTATTTGATGATTTTTATTTAAAAGTATCCACTTCCGTTGAGAAGCATCATCCATAACCTCGAATAACTCTAATTAGTTAGTCTTCATCAGTATTTGATGATTTTTACTTAAAAACATCCATTTTCGTTGAGAAACACCAAACGTAACCACAAAATACTCTCACTGGTTAGTCTTCATCAATATTTGATTGATTTTATTTTAAAATATTAATTTCCGTTGAGAAAAGTGATCCCTAACCTCAAGTAACTCTAACTAGTTAGTCTTGATCAGTACTTGAAGATTTTTACTTAAAAACATCCATTTCCTTTGAGAAACACCAAACATAACCTCGAATAACTCTAATTAGTTAGTCCTAAACAATACTTGATGATTATTACTTAAAAATATTTATTTCCCTGAGAAGCCCTTCGTTTTTTCTTAATGATAGATTTCAATAATAGTTTAGATAATTTTCGCTGTAGTCTATTTACTTTGCCATCGCAAAAGAAATGTTTTCGTTGCGCCGTCTATTCGTAATTATTAAAAGAACCTGCCACCATTTACTGACTTTAACGCTATTTTACAACCGCGAGCCATTCTTGTGTTAGCTACATTGCATGGTCAAGTTCGTACGCTCTGAAATTATCGTTCGTATGTGAAAATTTTCATCTGCCAAATTCGAGTTCTGCAAAACGATACCCTGCCAAAACTTTGTAAAAGTGACGAACAGTAAACACCCACCCTTCTAGAAATAATCGATTGGACACGATTTATACCGATTAATAGTGATCAAAAGTTGAATCGGTTTAAATTGTTGCTAATTGTGTCAGTTGTTCCCAATCGGATTGACTTGAGTAAATGTACTTTCCTGCAGTGCGCCCTCTGCAGTTTTCGTTTGTAATACACAAGGCGCGCACATGTTTATAGGTTGGAAATTAAATTTTTTGTAATTTAACAAAAATTTCAAGTACCAAAAATATGTTTGTCCAGGCGGTATACCGAAATAAGAGTCGAAAGTATATGGGTTAACGATACGTAAAAATCGTTCCATTTAACAATGTGACATTGATATAATGTGATTATCAAGTAGGCAGTAGTAGTTTGATTTAGCGGGTATATTATTGTAAAACGTTCATTTACTTTCTAAATTCATATTGTAGACATTTTTTTGTTTGAAAGAGTAAAAACCGCTCGTAAATGATTATCCCAATATCAAAAAGCTGTAGTAACAACTTAACCTCTAACTCGGAATAATGGATATCCAATTGAAAACGATTAGAATCATTATAGAACGATAGAATGGCGCCAATGTTTTAAAACTCGGACTAAATAAATTGTAGCTCATTAAATTTTCTCAATTTTTAGTAGAAAAACGTATCCAATCCTTTTAAATGCCTTATAGTATATCAATTTTCAATTTATAAATAAGTTTGATTTGAAATTCTTGAAAATTTTTAGTTTTAAATATTTAAAATAATCAATTTTGAATATTCCAAATAATTTGGTTTGCAATGCCTAATCTTAAAATCTTTGAATTTCAAAGGTTTCAAATTTTTAATTGTATAGTAGTAGATTGTTCCGAAGGCTTTATGTAATTAAAAAGTTAAATAAATTGACAATAATTGACAGAAATGGATTTGGAGATTTAAATATTTAAAAACTGTTACAGATTAAACTATTTTTAAATTTAAACATTAAAGATTGTGGTATTTATAGGTGAAATAGTTAATAATTGTATTAAATATATGCAGGAATCATCGCAACAACTGGTTTTCCTTCCCCAAGCACACACATTTTCAGGGTGGCGATTCGGCGAACGATTTCAAATTCCGGGTCATTTCCCGGATATTCCCGGTAAAGTTTTTCAATTTTTTCGGTCAACTAAAATTAACATATTCATATTTGCCGCAAAACGTAAAAATTTATTTTAATTCATGACGTTCATTCTGAACATCCTGTAACACAACATACCAAAATATTGCAAAATAAATGAATTTTTAAATAATACTTAAATTTTTCACTAAAAAATACCAATTTTTTACAAAAAATAGAATAGTTAAAATTTCAGTTAAAAAAATTAATTATCATAAGAAAAGGGGATTTTCAACAAAAAAGTTGAATTTTCAACCAAAGTGATGAATTTTCAAATAAAATTAGGAATCTTCAACTGAGTAGTTAAATTCAAAAAAATAAAATGTTGAACTACAATGTTGAATATTTAACTGAAACACTTGAATTTTCAACCAAAAAGATGAATTTTTAAACCACAAGATTAATTTTCCAATGAAAAGAATGATTTTCTACAAAAAATACAATTTTTTAAGAAAATACATGAACTTTTAACAAAATAGTTGAATTTTTGATTAAAGAAGACAAATTTCCAACCAAATAGTTGAATTTTGAACTAAAAAAACAATAATTTCCAACCGAAAATGGAATAGTAAAATTTTTAGTGAAAAAAAAAAATTAATATTAAACCAATCATAAGATTGTTCAATTAAAACAATGAATATTCAACTTAAATGGTGGAATTTTCAAGCAGAAGGATTAATTTTTACTAAAAAAGATAAATTGTCAACCAAAACTTAAATAATTAAATTTCAAGTTTAAAAAATTAATGTTTAACCAAACGAACAAAGTGATGAATTTTCAAATAAAATTGTAAATATTTAATTGAAATAGTTTAATTTAAAACCAGAAAGATAAATTTTTTACTAAAATGATGAATCTTTAACTAGAATAATTGAATTTTTGACGAAAAATATTAATTTTCAACAAAGAAAAAATTAGTTTTTAGCAAAAGAGTTTCACTTTCAACCAAATGATTTTATTTCCTACCTAAAAGATGAAATTTCAACTAAAATGATAAATATTTAATTGGAATTATTATTATACCATTAAGCCATTTCCCTTTCGGGGTAGGCGTGACTTGCTCGGTTGGAAAATAGTATTGGGTATATGGGTGGAATACTTTGATTTTTAGCCAACAAGAAGAATTTTTAAACAAAAAAATAAATTTTCAAAGAAAAAGATAATTTTCTACAAAAAAAAATCGAATTGTTGAATTTTGAACTAGAAAAGCTCAATTTTTAACTAAAAATGGAACAGTCAAATTTTCAGTTAATGAAATTAATGTTCAACCAAACTAATGAATGATCAACTAAAATGATGAATCTTTAATTTGAATAGTTGGATTTTATGCCAAAGAAATAATTTTCAACCATAAAGATTAACTTATAGACAATTATTATAGAAAAAGACCAATTTTCCACAAAGTACGTACATTTTTAAACAAATAGTTTAATTTTTAAATGCAAAATATCGATTTTCAACAAAATAGTTGAAGTTTCACCAAAAAAAGATAAATTGATTTTCAACAAAGTAGTTACATTTTCAACCAGAGATGAATTTTAAATTAAAATTATGAATCTTCCAAGTGAGAGTGATAGTGGGGCAGAGTGTGACGAATTAACAAGTGAAAATGTTAATACAAGTAGGATATTAGAAGATGAGAAAGAATCTGAATAGGTTTAATCTCAGTTTTAATTGTTCTGTACCCAAAATATTTAAAATAATTTATTTAATAAATTATATGTTTTTTATACACAACTATGGACAATTGAATGAAGAATTTGATAAACAAACTTCACCTTATTGGAAAATTTGTTGATGACAGCACTCTCAACTCGCGGAAATTATTTCAAAACATTTATTCTTTTGCCTCGAAAAAAAGTAAATAAACGCTTTCAAATAATTCCCGCGAGACGAAAGTGCTGCCATCAAATTGCCACTTCATAACCTCAAAATCCCACTACCGATGGGCCCGATCGTGAACGATTGGGAACGATGGAAACTTTTCAACACTCAATCGTTCCCAATTGTGCAAAGACGATTAAGAAACACGATTAGAAACCATTCAAATTTCTTTCTATCGTTCTGAATTGTCCTTAATTAATTATTTCTAGAAGGGCAGATGAACTGGAAAGTCGACATTTTGAAGATCATTTATTGTTCGACTTTGCGTGAAAATGTTAAATAGATTGAGAATTGGGATCCAGAATTGAGACCGATTGTACAAAAAGATCCCACTCTTCTTTTTAGTATGCTATAAAACTACGTATAGACGTAATGCTGTAACTTTTTGGCATTATAACCTCACTTTTTTATGCTTTGCTCCACGTGCCAAAAAACTTTTCAATCAAATGGTCGTATTTTCAAACAAAAAATAATAAAGTTCCATCAAATATTAGAATTTTCAAGAAGAAAAACAAATTTTTTAGAAGCAGTTTATTTTTGATCAAAAAAGTTCATTTACAACCAAAAAAGCTAACTTTTCTACCATGAAAGCTGAATTTTCAACAAAAGAGTAAAGTTTTCAAGCTAAAGAGTCTATTATTTCAGAAAATACTGACTTAAAAAAAAAATTTTAATTGAACTGTCAACAAACAATAATAATTTTCTATCCAGAAAGACGACTTTTTAACAAAATATACGAATTTTTAACAAGATAGTTGAATTATCAACCAAAGAGTTCAACTTGCAACAAACAAGAATAATTTTCTACCCAGAAAGATGACTTTTCAACAAAAAATATGAAGTTTCCACCAAATTGTTAAATTTTCAACCAATAAAATGAATTTTTAGCAAACAAGATTAATTTTCTACCTAAAAAGACGACTTTTCAACAAAATTCTTAAATTTCTTTAAAAAATTCTTAAATAGTGAATTTTTATCTCATAAAATATACATGATAAAGTTTCAACTGAAAATGGGATAGTTAAATTTTCAGATAAAAACCTTGATAAAAATTAACTTTGAGCAAAAATATCATTTTCAACAAAATTGTTAAAATTTTAACCAAAAAGGATAAATTAATGTTCTATCAAAAAAGATGAATTTTCAACAAAATACATGAATCTAACAAGTTTCAGAATATTTTTCAAAATATTTATATAATGTTTAATATTTTTAATTAATTGTTGATTTTTTTATCAAATAAATTATATTTTAATAAATAAAAATTAGAAGAGGCCAGATCGTGCCTTATCGATAATATTAATATAGCCTATGTTATGTTATTATTATATAATAGTTGAACTTTAAGTGAAACAAATTAATTTTCAACAAAGAAACGGATTTTCAACAAAATAGTTCAATTTTCAACCAAAGTGACAAATTTTCAAGTAAAATGATAAATCTTCGACTGAAATAATTGAATTTCAAACCAAACAGATAAACTTTCAACTAAAATGATGAATCTTCAACTGGAACGAATTTTCAACACAATATGTATATGAATCTGCAATCAAGTTTCTGAATTTGCAACTGAAAATAATAAATTTTAAACCAATTAGTAGAATTTTACAAATAAAAAAAAGATGAATTTTCGAAAAAAATAGAATAGTTGAATGGTAAGTTAAACAAATTAATTTTTAACAAAAGAAATCGGATTTTAAACTAAAATGATGAATCTTCAACTAGAATAGTTGAATTTTATACCAAAAAGGTACACAAATTTTCCACCAAATAGTTCAATTTTTAAACAGAAAAGATCAATTATCAACCAAACAGTTAAATTGACATCCAAAAAGATACATTTTTAACCGAAAATTGAAAAGTTAAATTTTCAATCAGAGATGAATTTTCAATCAAAATGATGAATCCTCAACGAAAAAAAAATTATTTTTAACGAAAGAATTTAACTTTTAACCTGAGTTGAATTCTCAATTCAAAAAGATTAATTCTCAACGAATAATGTAATATAATTAAAATTTAAACCAACCCGTGCAGAAATAGCCCCACTTGGCCCTATTAAAAGTCGGGCACTAGTCGCGGGCTAGTGGGGTTCTTTTTGGTGTACATTTCTAGTCGGGGGCTGGTCGGGGACTAGTCGAGCTACTTCAAAAAATCTTAATCCTCTGTGTAGGCTATTTTTATGTCAAAATTCCTAGGCGGGTTCTAGTCGGGCTCTGATCGGGCTATTCTTCTTTTAATGTAAAATTTTTAATATCAATTCAACGAGAGTTTAAGACTGTTCCTGTGTTCTAAAATTTCGAAAAACTATAAATACAAATATCGCGAAAACAATTTTTTTTCTGTTTTTTTTTTTAAGGAAAAAAAATATAAGTTCCATCTTTAAGATAAATTGTAAATCTTCAGAAAAAATTACATTTGATTTAATTCTTAGTCGTCGTAAAATAGTCTAAAACGCCTAAAAAGCAAAACATTATAGGAAAGTTTAAAAAAATTTGTGTATTACAAAAATTGTCGCAATACGCGATAAAATTTCTAAGTTCCGTGGATACAAATTTTAAATGCTCATTAAAAATGACATTTTATGTCTTTATATCAAAAGTTTTAAAATAGTCTAAAACGCGAAAAAACAAAATATTACACGAAGAAAAATTGTAATCGATTTAAATTATTTATTTAAAAATTATTTTATTCATATTCCTCTTAACAGATTATTTATTTTACGTATATATTATGATGTCGTATAATAATAAAAAAATTAATTAGAAAAAAGATTTAAAAAATTGTTGTTATTACTTTTTTGAGCTGTACCTTATGAAGATGGCTTTTTCATCGAGTTTCAACTCGTAGGTTTAGCGCAATGGTTAAGACTACCGACTGCTAGGCGACAGATTCAGGTGTAGATGTAGGTTCGAAACCCCGTATCGTTAGAAATTTTATTTGTAATATAATGTTTAAAAATGTAACATATGTATTCATTCTAAGCAGGGCAATTAACATTCATAGACAGAATACTCGCAGTCAATTATTATTTATTTTTTAAATACCTTTTTTGTTATATCTTTAGAGGATAGCAATAGTGGTACTGCGCCAGTGGTGTGTTCTCACGTGGGTAGTACCCGACTAGACCCCGAATGGGATAAGTCGGGTCATCCGACCAGCCCCCGACTAATTCACCGTGACGAACTGGTCGGGTACCCGACCAGTTGTCCCGACTAGCCCCCGACTTAAAGTGGGGCCAACTGGTCGGGTACCCGACCAGCCCCCCATTTGCATTTCCACACGGGAAGAAAAATTTTAATTTTAAATGAAGAACAGTTGAATTCAACCAAAAAAGACAAATGTTCAAGAATAGTTGAGTTTTCAATTAAAAAATACTTTTCAGTCAACAGAGAAACCAAATTTAAAACAAACTGTTGAATTTCCAAAGAAAAATATAATCATGTATAAGAGTAATATTTTTTTCTTGTTTTCGAATTACTTTCTCATTTTTTCGCTTGAATATGAACTGAATTAATAGCAAACAATAAGGAAATAAAACTATTCTTGGTAAAATGCTTTTTTTTTGGGTTGAAAACTCTTACCTTTAAAAATTCTAATATTTAATTGAAAATGCAATTAATATGTTTGAAATACAACAATTTTGTTAATAAAATTTTTAACGGGAAATTTAGCTATTCCATCTTCGATTGGAAATTCTCCGTTTTTAATTAAAAACTCAACTATTTATTGAAAATTCATCTTTTTTAGTAGAAAATTCAAGTATTTGATTAAAAATTCATTTATTTGATTAAAAACTCATGTATTTTGTTGATCATTTGTGTTTTTTTTTCAGTAGAAAATTATTATTCTTGGAAAAAAATCTACTTTTAGGTAGAAAATTGAACTATTTTGAGGAAAATTTGTTTTTTTAGTTGAGAATTAATTTTCTACGCTGAAAATTCTAATATTCCATTTATTTTTTAATTAACCTTTTCTTGTTGAAAATTCTTATATTTTGTTGAAAATTCGTCTTTTTTAAAGTTAAAATCTTTTTTGTTGAAATATTAACTATTACATATTTCTTTAAGAATACATTTTTTGTATTAAAAAAAACTGCTTGGATTAAAATTGAACTGCTTTGTTAAATATTCATTTTTCTTCGGTTCATCATTCTAGTTGAAAATTTAACTATTCTGTCGTGAATTAACTTTTTTGTTGAAAACTCAACTATTCTGTAGAAAATTCTTCTTTTTGGCCAGAAAATTAAGAAATTTGGTAAAAAAGTAAACTATTTGGTTGAATATAAAATTGTTTGTTAATAATTCACATTTTTGGTTGGAATTAAACCATTTTGACAAAAAATTAATATATTTATTTAAAAAATTAATCATTTTGTTGGCCATTTTTTTGTTCAAAAATTATTTTTTTTTCATTTGAAACTTAAACTATTTCACTTTTGGTTCAAAACTGATCCTTTATACGTTGAAAATTCAACTACTTGTTCAAGAATCCATGCATTTTGTTGAAAATTCGTCTATTTGGGAAGAAAATAATGCTTTTTCGTTGAAAATTTATCTTTTTGGTCGATGATTGAACTATTTTGTCAGTATATGTCCATTTTAGTTCAACTATTTGAAAATTTTTTTGTCTTTTTTAATATTAATTTTTTTAACTGAAAATTTATTCATAACATTTTTGGTTGAACATTTATTTTGTATCAGTTTAAAATTCAATTATTCCGTTAAAAATTAATCTTTTTTGATGAAAATTAAATCCCTTGTTGAAAATTCTTCTATTTTGGTTTAAAAGTTAACTGTTTTTTTTAAATTCGACTTTTTAGTTTGAATTTGCTTAAATGTTGTTAAAAATTCGTCTACTTGGGTTGACAATTAATGTTCTTGGTTAAAAATTCATGTATTTCGTTCAGGATTCAACTATTTTGTCAACCTTAAAAGATAAATTCGCAAAGAAAAAAATGTAATAATGATCTTTCAACCAAGAAGGATGAAACTTCATTTAAAAAAAATTAATTTCAAAATCGAAAAGACGAATTTTCAACAAATAAAGATTTTTCAGTAATGAAAGAAAAAAAAGTTGTCCTAAATTGTTGAACCTTAAAGCCAAAAGACGAATTTTCTGTATAAAAATTGAATTTTCAACCAGGAAAATAGGAATTGTCGGCAAAAAAATTAATTTTCAACCAAAGAAATGAACTTCATTAAAACAAAATTTCAACAGAATAGTTAAACTTTTACCCTCGTAGTTAAATTTTCAATTAAAAAAGATCAGTTTCCAACTAAAAATATGAATATTAAAAAAAAAATGATTTCTCAACAAAGTGGTTCGAACAACATTTTCAAACAAAATAGTTTAAATAAGTAAATTTGCTACGAAGATACTTCAATTTTCAATCCATAAAGACGAATTTTCAATAATAACAGTTGAATTTTCATACAGAAAGGATGACTTTTAAAAAAAATTATTTAATTTCCAATCAAACGATTGCGTTTTCATCCAAGAAAGATTAATTTGCTACTTAAACAGATGATTTTTCAAATTAAAAAGACAAATATTAAAAAATATAGTTGAATTTTCATCCAAAAAATATTTAAATTGATTTTTCAACACAAAATGTGAATTTTTCTCAGGAGGTAAATTTTCTATGAAATAGTTGAATTTTCAACAAAGAAGTAGATTTTTGGACCAAAAAGAATGATTTTTTAACAAATTTATTGAATTTTCAACAAAACAGTTGCATTCTTATCGAAGAAAGATGAAATTTCTACTGAGACAGATGAATTTTTTAATAAAAAAGATGAATTTTCGAAAAAAATAGTCGAATTTTCATCCAAAAAAGATTTCAGTTTATTTTTCAACACAAAATGTGAATTTTTCTCAAAAGGTGAATTTTTTACGAAATAGTTGAATTTTCAACAAAACAGTAGATTTTTGGACCAAAAAAGATAACTTTTTCACAAATATATTGAATTTTCAACCGACCAGTTGCATTCTTATCCAAGATGAAATATCTACTGAAGCAGATGAATTTTTAAAGCAAAAAGATTAAAAAAAATAGTTGGATTTTTATCCAAAAAACATTTCAATTGATTTTTCAACACCAAAATATGAATTTTTCTCAAAAGGTTAATTTTCTACGAAATAGTGGAATTTTCAAGCAAAAAGATTTACTTTTTAACAAAAATGTTAAATTTTCAAACAAATAATAAAATTTACAACTAAAAAGATAATTTTCAGTAGAAAGCAACTGAAAAAAAAAGAAATATAAATACAAAGCAAATAAATTACTAACAAGAATGTTATATCAGGGTTACCGCAAAACGTTATTTTAAAAATTCTCTAATTTTTCCCTGACCAATTTTTCATTTTCCCTGACCATAATTATTCAAGGACCAGAATATTACATTTGTAACGTTTTTAACCTAGAATCGTTTATAAGCGGAATAAATCAATTTCAAATAAAAATTTCAAATTTCAAATTTATTCAGCTTGAGAGTTATTTAAAGTTATATAAATTCCCTGACTTTTACAAGATTTTTTTTCTAAATCCCTGACTTTTCCCTGACTTAAAAAAAAATTGTTGTTGGCTAGGTTCCTTTTTTCACTCACCAGTTTTCTTTGGCGCGTAAAGTTAAATTCATATTAAATTTTTGGACAATTTTTTGTTTGATTAAAAAAAAATAAATAAATCAACTAAAAAAAAATATTTATATAATTGACTTTTCATTTTGAAGAATTAGTTTTAAAATAATATTCTAAAAGCTTACAAAAGTTTGAAACATTCCAATAGATTTCCAGAATTGTCAAAAAAGCAAAAGTTACGTACATGAATTAAGGACCCCCCCCCTTCCGTTACAAATTCTCTTGACCCCTCCCTCCCCCTTGAGCTCTTACGTAATTTAAGTACGGTCCCTTATCAAGAAAATAAAAATGGATTTATAGACAAATAAAAATTTTAAAGTTTTAGAAAATTATAGGTTACGAGAAAAATATTAAAAAGTATTTATAAATTTAGAAAACTGTTTACTCATTTAACAAGTATTACCTATTTACGTAATGATCCTGAAATCGGAAATTAAAATTTTTTCAACATTTATTTTATTTCATGGATAGGCGTTTAAACCGAGACAAGGGATGCATTCGAGACGATTTCGAGAAAATTCGAGATTTTCTTGAAACATGTTCAGGTGAACTTAAAACTTCTTGGAGATCGAGAATCTCGAATAAAAAATTTCGAGATCTCGAGTCGAGAATCTCGAAACTTTTCAATTTTCAACAAAAAATTTTAATTTTAAACGAAATTGTTATCTAAAAAAGATCAATTTTCGACTAAAAATATAATAGAAGACTGTTTAATCAAAAATAATTAGTTTAACGAAAAATCGATAGATTTAAAGTCTTAAAATATTTGAAATCGCTTCAAAACTTCTAAAATTTCTATTTAAAAAAAAAATTTCAAAAAGGATTTTAATTGTCCTTAGATCTTCCAGATTCCTTTCTGATAATTTTGGCAAAACTCTGAAATCTTTTGAAATGTTCTTTAACAGATTGTTTTTAAATCTTTATAAAACTTTCAAGCCTTCCAAATATCTTTTAAAATGATTCGAATTTTTCTACATTTTAAAACAAATTCTGCATGATTAAAAAACTTCCTTAAAATCTTCTGGATACTTTTTTGACAATTCTGGAAATATATCGAAATGTTTCAAACATTTGAAAGCTTTTCGAATATTCTTTTAAAACTAATTTTTCAAAATGAAAAATCATTTTAAATTTTTCAAAAAAATCATACTAGAATTTTTTTATTCTCTTGAAATATTTTAAAATCCTTAAAATCCTTTTTTTTAGAATTCGCAAAAAGCTAGATTAAAAAAGAACATTCCAAAATCTTTTTTAATTGTTAATTATTATTGAATCTTCTTAAAACTTCTGACCCTTCTATATATATTTCAAATTCATTTGAATTTTTCCTACATTTTAAAACAAATTCTGTACAAATAAAAAAATTTCCTTAAAGTCTTACGGTTTCTTTTTTTTTATATTTTCTTTCAAACAAATTTAAAACCTCTACAAGTTTTAAATTAGAATCTTTTAACAACTCAGAACTTCTAAATATCTCTGAATCCTACTAAATTTTTTTCTCAAATTGTGTAATGTTGCGAAATTAAAAAAACCTTGATTTAAAATCTTCTAAAATCTTTTTCAAAATTTCAGAAAATCATTTGAAAGTTTTTGAAACATTTTTCAATTTTCTTTTAAAATTAATTTTAAAAAATAAAAAATCATTTGAAATTTTCTCAAATATCTGAAGATTTTTTTTTTTGATTCTCTTAAAACCTTTCAGAATTCTTGAGAGCTTCTTTTTTCGAAATTTCCAAAAATTTACGGTTTCTTTTAAATTTGTTGAAAAGTAAAAAGGATTATGAAATGGCGAATGTTTTTGTACAAAAAAAAATTTAAGAATAGGCAAAGGAATTGTAAAATTCAAAAATTATAATGAAACAAATTAAACTAAAAGACCCGAGTCAAGTAAACTCTAAAATCGCTACTAACTATCGGGCAAAATAACAATTTTGACAATTCTGGAAATCTATTGGAATGTTGTAAACTTTTGAAAGCTTTTTAAGTATTATTCTAAAACTAATTTTTCAAATAAAAAAATTATTCTAAATTTTGCAAAAAAATCATACTAGAATTTTTTATTCTTTTGACATATTTTAAAATGCTTAAAAACCTTCTTTTTTAGAATCCTCAAAAACTTACATTAAAAAGAATATTTTGGAATCTTTCTAAATTTTTAAGTATTATTGAATCTTTTCAAAACTTCTGATCGTTCTAAATATCTTTCAAAATCATTCGAAATTTTCATAAATTTTACAACAAACTCTACACAATTCTTTTTTTCTATATTATCTTTGAAAAAAATTTAAAACCTTTACAAGTTTTAAATTATTCTTTTAACGATTCAAAACTTCTGAATATCTCTGAAACCTACTAAAATTTTTTCTCAAATCTTGTTGAATCTTCTTTTAAAAATAATTTTTCAAAATAAAAAATCATTTGAAATTTTCTCAAATATCTTAATTTTTTTTTTGATCCTCTTAAAACCTTTCAGAATTATTGAAAGCTTCTGTTTTCGAAATTTCCAAAAATCTACGTTTTCTTTCAAATTTGTTGAAATGTAAAAAGGATGATGAAATGACGAATGTTTTTGTACTGCGACAAAAAATTTAAAAAAGGCAAAGGAATGGTAAAATTTAAAAATTATAATTAAACAAAATAAACTAAAAGTCCCGAGTGAACAAAAATCTAAAAACTGTCTTGATTTGAAGACAACCTTCAGATCTCCTGGAGACACGGAAATACCCTGGAAATCTTCCAATTCGAGAAAATCATCACTAACCGAGACGAAAAAATATTTTTCGCCAATTTACGCTTACGCCAACGGCCATGCCACGCTGAAAAAACCAGTTCTCGTCAGATCACTGAAGTTAAGCAGCGTTGGGCGCGGTTAGTACTTGGATGGGTGACCATTCGAGAATACTGCGTGCTTTTGGCATATCATGGGTGAGGTGAGCCCACACTTGTAGTTATTTATAACTACAAGAAAACTATCCACCTAGAAACACTACCCGAATCGGGTAGTGTCACGCCTACCCTGAAAGGGAAATGGCTTAATGGTATACTACTACTACTACTACGTTTGATAATCGAATTGATGAAATTCCAAATATACAGAAATAACCATGTTTTTTTTAATACTTTGTCGCGCTTTGTTCGTTTAGTTCTCATTTAAGGAGTCTTTTAGTATAAATCCGTAATTCCGCATCGACGTTGTTGTTGTCAACTTGGAATAATTTCAGTCGTAAAAAGGACGCTATGCTCTCCTTAGGTAGCATAAGGACAGAATTGTGGTATACAATTTAATCCAGTTGTAATTAGAAGATTTCCAGGGTATTTCCGTGTCTCCAGGAGATCTGAAGGTTGTCTTCAAATCAAGACAGTTTTTAGATTTTTGTTCACTCGGGACTTTTAGTTTAATTTGTTTCATTATAATTTTTTTATTCTACCATTCCTTTGCCTTTTTTTAATTTTTTGTTGTAGTAAAAAAAATGCATCACTTCATCATCCTTTTTACTTTTCAACAAATTCAAAAGAAAACGTAGATTTTTGGAAATTTATAAAAAAAAGAAGCTATCAAGAATTCGGAAAGGTTTTAAGAGAATAAAAAAAAATTCTTCAAATATTTAAGAAAATTTCAAATAATTTTTATTTTGAAAAATTATTTTTTAAAGGAGATTGAAAAATGTTTCAAAACCTTCCAAATGATTTTCTCAAATTTCGAAAAAGATTATAGAAGATTTGAAAGCAAGATTTTTTTAATTTTCCAAGATTACACAATTTGAGAAAAAATGTTTGTTGGTTTCAGAGATATTTAAAAGTTTTTAATCGGTAAAAGAATAATTCAAAACTTGTAAAGGTTTTGAATTTTTTTCAAAGAAAATATAGAAAAAAAAAGAATTGTGCAGAGTTTGCTTTAAAATTTAGAAAAATTTCGTATGATTTTTAAAAATATTTAGAAGGATCAGAAGTTTTGAAAATATTCAATAATAATTAAAAATTTAGAAAGATTTTAAAATGTTTTTTTAATGTAACTTTTTGAGGATTCTAACAAAGAAGGTTTTTAATCATTTTAGAACCTGTCAAGAGAATAAAAAAATTCTAGTATGATTTTTTTGCAAAATTTAAAATAATTTTTCAATTTGAAAAATTAGTTTTAGAATAATACTCAGAAAGCTTTCAAAAGTGTAAAAAATTCCAATAGATTTCCCGAATTGTCAAAATTGTTATTTTTCACGATAGACAGTCGCGATTTTAGATTTTAGTTCACTCAGGTCTTTCAGTTTAATGTGTTTCATTATAGTTTTTGAATTTTACCATTCCTTTGCCTTTTTTTTAAATTTTTTGTTTTAGAGCAAAAACATTCGTCATTTCATAATCCTTTTTACTTTTCAACAAATTTAAAAGAAAACGTAGATTTTTGGAAATTTCGAAAACAGAAGCTTTCAAGAATTCTGAAAGGTTTTCAGAGAATAAAAAAAACATTCTTCAGATATTTGGGAAAATTTCAAATGATTTTCAATTTTAAAAGAATGAAAAATATTTCAAAACCTTTCAAATGATTTTCTGAAATTTCGAATAAGATCGTAGAACATTTTAAAGCAAGATATTTTCAATTTTGCAAGATTACACAATTTGAGAAAAAATTTTAGTAGGTTTTTAATCGTTAAAAGAATTATTTAAAACTTGTAAAGCTTTTCAAAAATGTTTTCAAAGAAAATATAGAAAGGAAAAGAATCCGTAAGACTTTAAGGAAATTTTTTTATTTTTGCAGAATTTGTTTTAAAATTTAGGAAAAATTCGAATGAATTTGAAAGATATTTAGAAGGATCAGAAGTTTTGAAAAGATTCAATGATAATTACAAATTCAGAAAGATTTTAAAATGTTTTTTCTAATGTAGCTTTTTGAGGATTCTAAAAAAGAAGGTTTTTAAGAATTTAAAAATATTTCAAGAGAATAAAAAAATTCTAGTATGACTTTTTTGAAAAATTAAAAATGATTTTTTATTTTGAAAAACTAGTTTTAAAAGAATATTCAAAAAGCTTACAAAAGTTTAAAATATTCCACTAGATTTCCAGAATTGTCAAAAAAGTATCCACAAGATTTCAAGGAAATTTTTCAATTATGCAGAATTTGTTTTAAAATGTATAAAAAATTTGAATCATTTTAAAAGATATTTAGAAGGCCTGGAAGTTTGATAAAGATTTTAAAACAATCTGTTGAAGAACATTTCAAAAGATTTCAGAAGTTTGCCAAAATCATCAGAATGGAATCTGGAAGATCTAAGGGCAATTAAAATCCTCTTTTAATTTTTTTTTGTTTAATAGGAGTTTTAGAAGTTTTGAAGAGATTTAAAATATTTTAAGACTTAAAATCTATCGATTTTTCATTGAGATAATTATTTTTGATTGAACAGTGTTCTATTATATTTTTAGTCGAAAATTCATCTTTTTTGGAAAACAATTTTATAATTTTGTTGAAAATTAAAATTTTTTGTTGAAAATTGAACTATTCGATTAAATGTGAACTTTTATGTTGAAAATTCAACAGTTTCGTAAAAAACTGAACAAATTGTGTGAATTTTTGTTTTCTTTTTGACGAAGAAATTCTTTTTTTGGTGGAAATATCAATTTATCTTTTCTAGTTGAAAATTCAACTACTTTGTTGAAAGCTTAATTACATTCTTAAAAACGTATTTTTTTTTTGTTGAAGATTCATAATTTCAGTTTAAAATTCATCTCTCTAGATGTAAATTTAACTTTTTTTTTAATTCCTTCCTTGTTTGGTTGACAATTAATTATCATAGATAAAAAGTTAACCATTCCATTATTGGTGAAATATTTGTTAATAATGAATTTTTTTGGTTGAATATTTCTAATTTTTATGTGAAATTTCATCGGTTTGGTTAAAAATTAAACTGTTTTTTTTTTTTTAATGAAATTCTTGTTTGATTTAGTTCAACGATTTTTGATCTAAAATTTAAATATTTTTTGGTTGAAACATTAACTATTACATTTTTCGTTGAAAATTCACTGGTTGGCTGAAAGTTGAACTAATTTATTAATAATTAATTTTCCTGATCAAAATTCATCTCTTTGTCTGACAATTGAACTGTTTTGTTGAAAGTGTTTTTTTTTTGGTTGAAAATTAACTCCCTTAATTGAAAATCTAATTATTCCTCTTTTGGTAGATAATTGATATTTCTTAGTTGGAAATTCTTCTATTTCGTTTAAAAATTCGTCTCTTTTGGCAGCAATTGAATCTTTTTTGCTAAAAAATATAAAAGTTTGATTCAAATTAATTTGTGTTTTGTTTGAGTATCAGTTTAACTAAAAAAGAAGAAGTTGGAAACGACGGAAAGTTGAACCAAATTAAGTTTTCTACACGTTTAATGTCAAGTCGGTTAAACGTATAAATTATTCCAATTGTTTAAACGTATAACCGGTCAAACACGGCCCACTAATAAATATTTTTCTATAAGATTATAATTCAATTCATGAAAAAGTAATTACTTCTCTTTTCGCCGTATTAATGAAAACAAGCAGCCCTGGATTTATGAAACGTAATTGGTGCAATTCATTGATTATTCAAAAATTAGCGTCATATTTGCCCTGATCTCTAATTAAACAGCAAAAGCCGGCAAATATTTATTCGTCATCCAACAGTTCACGATTCTCATTAATTTATTTGACGTTTTTGTATCTCCCTTGGACATATCTATACTCTAAATAAAACTAACATATGTATCGCGCATGTACACATAAAATCGTGCAAATTTATGAAAACATCACGTTGGTACACTGACTTTTGCTAGAATACAATTAGCGTAACATGGTAAATGTTATGTGTTATATGGCCACTCAGGATATTAAACGATAAAGTACCAAGTACATACATAGTGCCAGGTCAGTTTCTATGGCTATGCCGTTGGCCAATTTCTGCACTTCTCCAGAAAGTGAGAATGGAAAAAAATTGTGGATGAACAGGAAAGACAAGAGTCGCTAATCAATTTATATGCAAAACACCGTAAGTAATTCGCAGTCGCACTTTTCGCGGTCGCACTTTTTCGCAGTCGCACTTTTCGCAGTGCAAATTTTTCGCAGTCGCACTTTTTCGCAGACACACTTTTCGCAGACGAACTTTTCGCAGTCGCACTTTTTCGCAGTCGCACTTTTTGAAAGTCGCACTTAAAGACGACGATGGGATAATAATTCTGGCGTTTATCGCCAAGGGAAACTACACCCCAGTGTCGGCACAACACCTTGTAATTCATATAATTTTAAAGCGACACAGTTTTAATTTTTTCGGCGGAGCGTAAATAAATTAAATTTGATGCAAATAGAAAATTATTCAAGTTGCACGTTAACAAGAATGTGAAAAGTCCTGAAAATGTTTCCTAGCGGAGGTGGATTACCCCGGATTATAGAGGATTACTCTGGATTACAGAAAATTATGGTGTTTCGCGCCGCCTGACTAGACTCATCTGAATTTTTAACCAAAAAAACTTGCTTTTTAATACAATTGTTTATTTTTCAACAAAATTGGTCATCTTTAAACCAAATAGCTGAATTTTCAACTAAGAAGATTCATTTTTGAACGTAGAAGATCAATTTTTAATAAAAAATTAAATTTTCAACAAAATAGTTAGATATTTCTTTTAAAAACATCAATTTTCACCTAAAAATAATATAATTTCCACCAAAAATAGAATAGTTCAATTTTCACTTAAAAATTCAATTTCAACATAAAAAGAAACAATTTGCAAGAAAATAGTTCAATTTTAATCAAGTGGATACATTTTCAACTAAAGTGATGAATCTTCAACTAGAATAGTTAAATTTTCAGTTGAAAATTAAATTTTCAGCAACAAAAAAAAGATTTTTCAACAAAACAGGTGAATCTTTAATGAAACGATGAATTTTCAACAGAACAGTTAACTTTTTATCAAAAAGGGATATTATTAGCAAAAATGTTTACTTTATTTTTTTTACTTTTCAACAAAATATATTAGTTTTTTACTAAAAAGTAGAATTTTAAATCCAAAAGTTGAATTTCAAACTAAGGCAGATGAAGATTCTACAAAAAGAGACGCATTTTCAAACAAAAAAAGCTAATTTTTTAAAAAAGATTTGAATTTTCACCCAAGAAAGATTCTTCAGTCTAAAGAAAAAATAAATTTCAATAAATTTTGTTAAATTTTGTAACAAAGTGATACATTTTTAACTCAAATTATGCATCCTTAGGCTAAAAAATGAGTTTCCTATAAGGTAGTTCAACATTGAACTTAGTTGTATTTTTGAAGAAGAAGATTAACTTTCTACCTAAAAAAGACAATTTTTTAATGAAATACATGAATTTTCGACCAAATTGTTGAATTTTTTACTAACAATGATAAATTTACAATAGATAATAGAATAGTTGAATCTGCTAAAAAAATTAGTTTGCGACAAATCAAAATTTTAACCAAAAAGCTAATTTTTGAACTAAAAAAAAATTTACAATCAACAACAAAATAGTTTCAATTTTTTTTATATCCAAAAAACAATCATTTTTCAACAATATAGTTGAATTTTCAACCAAAGATTTGATTTTATAACTAAAATTATGAATCTTCAACTAGAATATTTACATTTTTAGATAAAAAAAAGATTTCAACCAAAAAACAATGATTTTTTAACATAATATTTCAATCCTCAATCAACAAGACGAATTTTCAACAAAACAGTCAACTTCAAACAAAACTGTTCAGTTTTCAGCAAAGTAGATTAGTTTTTAATCAATTAGTGAAATTTTCAACCAAAATTCGTGAATTTTTAACCAAAAAGAATAATTTTTGAACCAAAAAAAGAACTAATTTTCAACAAAACAGTTGAATTTTCAACAAAGAATGACTCTTCAGTCAAGAAGAAAACAAATTGTAAACAGATTATTTAAATTTCCAACAAAAAATGTGCATCTTTAGTTAAAAAATTAATTTCCAATAGAGAATTTTGTAGCTTTTAAGAAAGTTGTTTAATTTTCCACCAAAAATATTAATTTTCTGCCAAAAATACCAATTTTTAACCAAAAACATGCATTATCAGTCAAAGAATTTTCAACTAAGAAGATGAATTTCCTATCGAAAAAGATCACTTTTCAACATAATAGATGAATTTTCAATGAACTGGTTGAATTTTCAACTAAAAAAAAGATAAATTTGCAACTAAAATTTTTGCATTTTTGGCCAAAAGTAGAATAGTTAAATATTCAGTTAAAAAATTAAATTTCAACAAAAAAAAACTTTTAACAAAATACACCAAAAAACAATGATGTTTCAACGATATAATTAAATCCTCAACCAACAAGATGAATTTTTAACAAAAAATGTATCTTTCCAACCATAAACGATAGTTTTTAATAAAACTGTTCAATTATCAACAAAGTAGATTATTTTTTAACTAAATAGTCTTATTTTCAAACAAACAAATTAGGTACAATTTTAACCAGAGAGATGAATTTTCAACTAAAGTGACGCATCTATAAAATTAGTTTCTAACAAAGTAGTTCAACTTTCAACTAAGTAGTTCAATTTTCAATCAAGAAGATTAATTTTCTACCAAAAAAGACAAATTTCTCACAAAATGCGTGAATTTTCAACCAAGTGGTTGAATTTTTAATTAGAAAAGATGAATTTTCAATAAGAAGTAGAATAGTTAAATATTTTGTTGAAAAAATTAATTTCTAACAAACAAAAATACTTTTTAACCAAAAAAATTAATTTTTAATTGAGAAAGATAAATTCACAATAGGAAATGGAACATTCAAATTTTCTGATAAAAAAATGAATTTTTAACCAAAAAAATAGAAAAAAAAATTTAACTGAAAAAGAAATTTACAATCAAAAATTGAATATTCAAATTTTTAGTTGGGAAAATGAATTCACAAAAAAACTAAGTTTCAACAAAATAGTTGAATTTTCAAGAAAATAGTTCAGTTTTTAACAACAACAAAAATTAATTTTCAAGCAAGAAGATTAATTTTCTGAAAAAAAGGCACCAATTTTTAACCAAATACATCTATTTTTAACTAAATAGGTAAATTTTCAATCAAGAACATTGATTTTCTACCAAAGAAGATGTATTTTTGATAAAATGCATTAAATCTAAACCAAGTAGTTGAATTTTCAACAAAATATTTCAGCTTTTAATTCAAAAAAGTGAATCTTCAAGCAAGAATCCTCATTTTCTACTGAAAACAAGATTCCAACAAAAAACGATTTTTTAAGAAAATAGTTAAATTTTCAACTAAAATCAAGAATTTTCAACCAGAAAACTCAGTTTTTAAGAAAGTAGTTCAACTTTCGACAAGCAGTCGAATTTTTATTCAAAAGCGATAACTTTTTATTTGAAAATTTCAATAATTTCATGAGATTTTCAAGGTTTCGAAATATTTTATTGTACTTTAAATGATTATAAGGAATTTTCAAGGAATTTCCAAGGATTTGAATGATTTTATGAAATTTAAAAAAAATTTGGTATGCTCTCTTGAACTTATTTCGAACTTACTGAATTCATTGGATTCTTTATATTTTTGAATTGTTTTTAATGCACATGAATTTGTTCAAAGCTGATCTTAAATTTTTATGAATTTCATATAACTCTTCTACAATTTTACTGAAATCAATGGAAAATTTTGGCTTTTTGGATTTACTTTCCAATTCATTGGAACTCTTTTGAAGCCTCGTGTGTCACATTTTTTCAATTCTTTCAGATTCTATATTAAAAATTTGAAAAAATTAAAAATTTTGCCCGTTAAATATTAATGGTTAGGACGAGTAAAAAATTAGTCAGGCAAAGTGATGGCAAAGGCAGGGAATTTTCAAATGTCTAAGAATGGCCCTCTTCGTCAAAGAAGGTGTGGATCTCGGGACAGTGAAGGTACGTGGGTTAGCGTTTGCAGATGATAAGGGTTTTATTCACGATTCAGTCGAAGACTTTCAAAGAATTTTCCAGGTTTTGAACAATTTTAAGAAATTTAACAAAATTGGTATGCTCTTTTGAACCCTTTTTATGGTACCTTGATCTCTCAGGCATTTCATCAAATTCTATTGAATTCCCTTGAATATTTCTAAACTAATTTCAAACTTTCTGAATTCATTGGATTTTTTATATTTTTAAATTGTTTTTAGTTCTCATGAATTTGTTTAAAGCTGACCTTAAATTTTTATTAATTTCATAGAACTCTTCTACAATTTTACTGAAATCAATGGAAAATTTTGGCGTTTTAGATTTTCTTTCCAATTCTTTGGAATTCTTTTGAAGCCTCACGAGTTACATTTTTCTCAACTCTTTTAGATTCAGAAGAACATTCCTCACGTTACTAATGCATAAAAGTCACTTGTAATCGCTTTATGAGTTCAAATAGGTCACTTTTTGCTCTGAATTACAACAAATAAAAAAATCTTTTATTGTATTCAAAAAAGATTCTATATTAAAAATTTGAAAAGATGAAAATTTTGCCCATGAAATGTTAATGGTTCGCAAAAATAAAAAATTAGTCAGGAAAAATGATTGCAAAGGCAGGGAACTTTAAAATCTCTAAGAATGGCCCTCTTCGGCGAAGAAGGTGTGGATCTCGGGAAAGTGAAGGTACGTGGGTTAGCGCTCACAGATTATAAGGTTTTTATTCAAGATTCAGTCATTTTTACGTTCACCCTGCTCAGAATATACTTTTTGTTTTAAAATAAAAATATTGCAATAAATGGGGATAAAATCACTTCAACTTCTGATCGAATCAATTGAGATTCTTGGGGAAAATAACTAGCTGAAGAAAGATGTATCGTTATCGTCAATTATGGACGAAACAGCAGTCTCTTCCTCAAAGGAAGTACTTTTGCGACCCCTTATCCGAATTCTACAGTTTCCTCTTCGACTGTTTCCTCCACTTTTTTTCACTTTTCCCATTTGTCTCGAAAGTTCCGAGGACAAACGGCGGCTATTGTGAAGACAGACAACGAGAGAAAATAATTCCTTTTCAGAAGAATAGAAAAAAATCAACTCGATCGCGTCCTATCTTCAAGATCAAAGAGCTTTTTATTCTAACGAAATATACGAATATCAATTTCTGATGCAGAAGCTTCTTACATTTCCTTTGTTCAACGACCAACAAGAAACTTTAATTTTATCAATTTTCTATGATAAGTTGGAACGCATATGCATATCTTTATTCTTTAATAATTTATTATTTTATTAATTTATTAATTTATATTTATATTCATTTATTCTTCAATAATAAAGGCAACAATTGTGTTCTTAACTTGTTGACCAAATTTTAAAAATGAAAAAAAATTTTCAAGTAATTTTATTTGATGATATCATCTATTTTTGAATGCCTAAAAAATTATTGATAAACAAGAACATTTTTAATTATAAATGTTTCTAATGATAAAAAATAAATCAGTTCTGAACATTTTGCTATTACTCTATAATTTGTAAACTTATTCACATTTTCTAAGAGAGAAGGTTCATATTTCACTCTCGGTTTTATTTTAAAACATTAATTTTAATATTTAAAGATTTTAAAATATGTAGAACTAGAATTTTGAAGATTTTAAAACAATTTTTTTAATTTTTAAAGGATTGGACAAAATATTAGACAATCTGTGAATTATTTGAGAAAATATTTTAAAGTTCTAGAAGTTTTTAAAAGATTCACAAGCGATTCAAAATTTGAAAAGGTTTTAAGACATTAAAAAAAAAAGTAGATTTTTCAAGATTTTGAAAGAAAATTTTGAATTGTTCCTTGAGATTCAAGGGGAAATTTAAATGACTTTTATATTTCGAAGATTGTGAAGCAAACTTTTTCAATTTTTCATGATTATAAAATATTAGGAAAAATTTAAATAATTCTAAAAGATATTTAGAAGTTTTTGAAAAATTTTTAAAGTATTTTGATATTTGAAAAAACATTTATTGAAAGTGATTCTCTATTTTGAATAATCATTTTGGAGAGAATATTTAACAAGATTTTGAATTATTACAGAAGATTTCCGAAGTTTTCAAGAGATACGAAAAAAAAATTTAAACGTAAAATGATTTTAACAAAAATATTTAAAAACTTTAGATGTTTGAAGATTTGGAACAAAAAACTTAATAGTTTGTTAACAATTTTGACAGGCTTCAAGCGAATAAATTTTTTTTTTTTTATTCATAGGAAAATTTTAAAGAATTTTTTATTTTACAAAATTTATTTTCAGACTATTCTTAAAAATATTTTAGAAAATTTCAAAAGATTTCCATAATTGTCCAAAAAGAATCCGGAAGATTTTCAGGAAATGTTTGGTTCATTTTGCAGACGTTTTTTGGAGTCTTAGGAGAAGTTCGAATCATTTTAAAATATAATTAAAAGTTTTTAAAAATTTCAAAAATAATTTAAAATATGAAAATATTTCAAAAAACTTCAAATAAAATGATTAAAATGATAAAAAAATTAAAATGAATAAAACGATTTTTGAAGTTTTTGAAATAATATTTTGCAGTTTTTTCAAAACTTTGAAAAGTTTCAAGATATTAAAAAAAATTCTGAAAAAACCTGGAAATGTTTAAACTGATACTTTATTTTTTCAAGTTAATTTAAAGAGAATATTTAAAAATTTTAGAAGTTTTGAAGAGGATAACAAATATTTTATAACACTGAAAGATTTCCGAACATTTATAAAATATTCCTAAATTTTTCTCAATCATCCAAATGTCTTAAATATCTTTTATATAACAAAAATTTTTCCTAAAATTTGGTAAAATACTGTAAAATAAGAAACAAATTCTTAGCCATTTTTTAGATACTTTTCCGACATATCTGAAATTTTCAAAAATATTTTTAAATTTTCTCGAGAAACCTAGAAAAATTATATTTATATAACCTTAAAACAACTTTAAAAAAAAGAAAATTAAAGAATAAGTAGTCATTCCAAATTTTTTCTTTGTATTACAAATGATTTTTTCATTCAAATTATGATTTGTCTAAATTTTTTTTTATTCTGGACTAAAAAATATTTTTTTGGTTGAAAATTCTTTTTTATGGTTTGAAAATTCATATTTTTTTATGGACATTTCATATTTTTTTAAGTTAAAATTTGTAAATGTTTGATTTGAAATAAAAATATTTTCGGCTAATAATTCAACTATTTTTTTGAAAATTTGTATTTTTGTTGTTGTTGAATTCTACTGTTTTTGATTGAAATATCAACTACTACATTTTTTCTGTAAACTAATTTGTTAAAATTCTCTTCTTCAGTTGAAAATTCATAATTTGAGTCAAAAATTATAAAAATTCGTCTCTTTAGTTGAAAATGTAACCATTCTTTTTGAAAATTTTCATTTTTTGTCTGGATCTTTATGGTAAAAATGTAATATTTTTGATTGAGAATTCAACTATTTTGTGACATTTTTTCATGAATTCAACTGGTTTTTATTTTTAATTAAATTTTTTTGACGTGTAATATCAACAATTACATCCATTGTTCAGAATGTATATTTTTTGGTTGAAAATACAACTGTTTGGTTAAGGATGAACTTTTTTGTTCAATTTTTGATTTCACATATCTGATAAAATTTTCAATAATCTTTTTCAATTTTCCTAAGATTCTTAGGAAAATTATATTCATATAAGCTTAAAAAATAAGCCTAAAAAATAAATAGTTCTTTTGAGTGTTTTCAAATGTTCTAAATTGCAATTTTCAAATGAGAAATTTTTATTTTGAAAACGTATTCGTAGAGATAAAACTTAAATTGTAAATGAACCTTTATTATTAGATAACTATCAATAAAGATTCAGAATTTTCCGCAATATCAATTTAGTAGATACAAATTTCCAAATATGTAAATTTATTTCGATGATAAAATTTATTTCTCAATGTTTCTTAACATTATTGATAAAAGAAAAAATATGAATTTTTGATGTTTTTTAATATTAACAAATAATACTGTTCTCAACATTTTCCTATCACAATATACTTTTTAAACCTTTGAACCTTTTCAAAGAGATGCGGATAATGAAATTATAGAGAAAAATTCCCGGTAAAAAGAAATTATCGGTACCGATAATAGAATTTCTGGCAAAATTGTAAATTGAAGATAATACAATTTTATTTCTTAAAATTCCAGGAAAAACTTTAATTGATTTTTTATTTCAAAAACATAATTTTAGGAAAATATTTGAAAATATTTTAAGACATTTGAAATGATTTCTTAATCTTTCGGAATAGAATGTAGAAGATTTTAAAGAAAAAATTTTCAATTTTACAGAATTACAAAATTGTACCTAAAATTCGAATAAGTTTAAGAGATATCCAAATATCCAAATTCTCTTAAGATTTCTGATAAAATTTAATATGATTTTAGAACATTTCAAAAGATTTAAAAAATTAGAAACTTTTAAGTTTTTGGATAATAATGAGACTTGGGTAACGATAAAGCGAATATTTTTTAATAACTAATTTCAGCTTTATCAAATTATTTTTGAGATTTAAGAAAAACATAAGAATATAAAACGATTTTGTCATTAAGGGAAATCTTTTTCTCAGAAAATAGCAGCATGCGTGCCAACTCGGTGCCATTTGTCATATTCCTTACTAATTTTTCAGCGATATCTTTTACAAAAATGTTACTCGTTTGCGTGTATTTACTGATATGCATTTTTATTTGCGTGCAACGAGCTTGCAAGCTTTTAACGATAAGTAGAAAAAACCGAATCAGTGTAATATCCTCAGGTTCTTATATCAAATGTATCTGACAAAAACGAAATAATTAATATTTAATTATTATCATAATTTTTTCTCGAAAAATATAAACAATTCTATGGCCAATAATATAACTAAATTTTTTTTAGAGATTTTAAAAACAATCTTACCAAAGTCAAAAATTTCTGTAAGAAAATAATCACGGATAATAAATTTGAAATTTTTGAATTTGATTTGAAATTCTACTGTTCCGTTTTTGTGCCATTCTGTGTTAAAAAAAATTAATCTTCAGGGAAAATAAAAAACTGTTCAGGGAAAAATTAAAGCATTTTCTAAATAATATTTTGCACCACCCTGATATAATCTTCTTTAAAGTAATTGTTTGGCCTTGTATTTTTATTTCTATCATTTTTTTGAAGTTGATTCCTCCTGAGGATTATATTTTTAGTTAAAAACTATATTATTTTGTTGAAAATTTGTCTTTTTTTTATTCAATAGTTTTTTATTCGAAATTAAAATCCTTTTTATTTTAAAATTGAACTACTTTGTTAAATGTTGAACCACTTCATTGGAATCTTTTTTTTTCTTGTAGATTTATCATTTTAGTTGAAACTTGATCTCTTTGGTTGAAAATTCTTTCTTGTGTGAAAATTAATTTTTTTAACTGAAAATTTGATTATTCTAGTAGAAGATTGATCATTTTAAATAAAACATTATCTCTTAGCCTAAATGTTAAACTATTTTGTTTAAAATTGATCTTTCAAATTTTTAAATTCAGCTGCTTGGGTTAGAGTTGAATAACTTTTTTTGGTTTAAAATATATCTCTTAAATTGAAAATGTAACTTTTCCATATTTGGTTCAAAATCGATTTTTTTTTCTTGGAAATTCTTTTTTTTTTTGTTTTGTAGAAAAATAATCTGTTTTGTTAGGAATTTTCTCTTTTTTGGATAAAAATACAACTTTTTGGTTAAAAATACAACTTTTTGGTTGATAATACAACTGTTTGGTAGAAAATTCGCCTTTTGGCTTCAAAATTCAACGATTTGAATGAACTTTCCTTTCTTTACTGGTATATCTTTATTTGTTAAAAATTTGTCTTTTAGGTTGAAAATTTATAATTTTAGATGAAAAATCATATCTTTGGTTGAAAATTTGTCTATTTTGTTGAAATGTTTTTTTCTTCAAGAAAAATATAACTTTTATATTTTTGGCAGAAACTTAATCTTCTTGGTTGATAATTAATTATTTATTTTTTTTTTATAATGTAACTCCTCTCAAAGCATAATTTTTGTATTATTTAAATGTGAACTTGAACATTTTTTGTTAAGAACTCATTTTTGTAGTTTAAAAATTAAATTATTTGGTTAAAAATTTAACAATTTTGTTGAGAAATCATTTTTTGTTTTTTTGTTGAAATATCAACAATTACATTTCTTGTTGAAAATTCATCTTTTTTGGCTTGAAAATTTATTTAGTTGGTTGAAAATTCAACTATCTATAGTTGAAATTTAATATTTTTTTTATAAAAAAATCGACCATTTGCCTAAAAATTAACTTTTTGCTTGAATTCAAATATTTGGTTGAAATATTTGGTTAAAAATTTAACTTTTTGGTTGAAAGTTTAATTCTTTTGTTAAAATTGCAATTATTTTTTTTTAAATCATCTTTTTTGTCGAGAATCCAACTATTTTGTTTGAAGATTCATTTATTTGGACACAAAACTGGTCCTTTTGAATTGAAAATTTATCTTTTTTTTTTTTTTTTGAAAATTCAACCGTATTCTCAAAAATTTAATTATTTGATTGAAAATGCAAATGTTTCTGGTTTATTTTTATTTCTTTATTTTTTAATTCATCCATCTAGTTGAAAATTTAAATTTTTAGGTGGAAAATCCTACAGTTTGGTTGATTTTCTTGGTCGAAAATTAAATTATTTTGTTGAAAATTTACCTCGGCTAAAAATTTAAGAATTTTTTGGAGAAATCAATTTTTGTTTTTTGGTTGAAATATTAACAATTATATTTTTTGTTGAAAATTCATCTTTTTTGGCTTGCAAATTTATTTAGTTGGTTGAAAATTCAACTATATATAGATGAAATATAATATATTTTTTTGTCATTAAAAAATTGACCACTTGCCTAAAAATTAACTTTTTTTTTGAAAATTCATCTTTTCGGGTTTAAAAGTTGACTCTTCTCTAGAAAATTAGATTTTTAGGCTTGAAAATTCAAATATTTTTTTGAAATGTTTGGTTAAAAATTTAAGTGTTTTTTTTTTTAAGTTTTATTCTT
>CAKNYM010052900.1:167550-198327 GCA_932195095.1 Andricus curvator
TAAGTGTTTTTTTTTTTAAGTTTTATTCTTTTTTTATAATTGCATTTTTTTTTAATCATCTTTTTTTCGAGAATCCAACTATTTTGTTTGAAGATAAAACTAGTCCTTTTGGATTGGAAATTTATCTCTTTTTTTTTTTTTTTTGAAAATTCAACCGTATTCACAAAAATTTATATATTTGGTTGAAAATACAAATGTTCCTGATTTATATTTATTGCTTTCTTTTTGGAAATTCGACCATCTAGTTGAAAATTTGAATTTGTAGGTTGAAAATCCTACAATTTGGTTGATTTTTTTGGTTGAAAATTCAAGGATTTTCTTGAAAAATTATCTTTTTTGGTCAAAAATTTAATTGTTTTGTGGAACATTTGCCGATTTGGACAGAAACTTCGTCTTTTTGGATTAAAAATTTAATTTGATGAAAATTCAACCACACCTTCCAAAAAATTTAATTATTTGGTTGAAAATACAACTTTTTTTTATTTAAATTTATTATTTTTTGTTTGAAAATTCGACCATTTGGCTGAAAATTCATCAGTTTGGTTGAAAATTCCACTATTTTGTTGAAAATTTAATTCTTTTTTTGAAAATTTAACTATTTTGTTGAAAATTCATTGTTTCGTCGAAAATCTTTTATTTCTTTTTTTGAAAATTCGTCGTTTTGGATTGAAAATTCATCTTGTATGGTTAAAAAGTCATTTTTTTCAATCAAAATAAATCAACATCTTTGAAAAATTTTTATTTCAATATGAAATTTTTTTATTCCCTTTTGAACAAATTCTATCTTCAAAATCTTAGAAGCTAAAAATACCCGTATTTGAATATTAATGGTCATGCAAAAAAAAAATTCATCAGGGAAAAATCAGGGAGCCATCCCAGCTATTCCAGCAGAGCTAGAGACAATTTTTCACAACATAAAAATCGATAACCAAAAAATTTTTGGTTGACCAGTAGACAAAGAAACTTAACATCGATTGATTTAATATATTTATCTGGTCGAAAATCATAACATCAAAAAATATAAAACTTCTTGTTCGAAAAATTAATCTCACAAATAAAACGAATAACTTTGTAATTCAACTTGTAAATGTTGCGATGAAATTAATCTCGTCTCTCCGTAGCTTAGTTTGTAAGAGCATCAGACCGGCAATCTGCAAGACCTGGGTTCGGATCCCAGCGGGCTGGACCATTTTTTCCCAACGTAAAAATTGAAAATCAGTCCTCAAAAATATTTAATTTGGACCAGTGGACAAAAAAAAACAAATATCAAATTATTTAATACATTTATCTGGTCGACAACAACATCAAAAAATAAATATCAGAGAAATTTGAAAAAGAAAGTTTTGCAGCAACCTTGTAATTAATGTCATAATTTCTCATTTAAAACTTAATTACTTTCGAGATGAGAGTGAAGTTGGGTTTCAAGCTTTGTGAGAAGAAACAATAGAAATCAGAAGAAGACTAAAAATTTTTTGACAGAAGGTTGATAAGAGCGCGTCGCACAATTTTTCTCTAATCCTCGTGCGACGTTAGTTTTAAAAAATCACCAGTGATTATCGGGGTTTTCCTCACCTACGACATTTTCCATTTTTATTTTATTGACGACCAAAAAACCGAGAAAATGGCGAAAAAAGTGAACAAAAAGAAGGTTTCTCGTCAACCCAAGCCGATCAAAATTGCCGCTCTCATCGTCTCGGCTATCCAGGATCTCAAAGACAGCAAAGGTTCTACGCCCAAGAAAATTGCGGGATATATTACCTATGCCTCTCAGCTTCCAGCCACAAAAGTCAAACGACAAGTAAATTTATTTTCATTTCCTTCGACGATAACCTGAATTTTATGGAAGCTTTTAAATTTCTGCTACAAAATAGCGAATAATGCGATATTTTTAAATTTTTGAATAAAAATTTTCTTTTTCCGCTCTTTTCTTGAAAATAATAATTATAAACGTAACAATATTAAATTGAAATTTAAAAAAAAATGTAAGAAATATTTGTCTAAATTGATCAAAAAATTTCCACAAAGTTATGAGTATTTGAATTTTTACGTCTATTGAAAAAAAACGCGGATTCTGGTCTCTGAATAGTAGGGTCCTTTTGAAAATGAAGTTTTGCGGCCACCCTGATATAATATTCTTATCAGTAAAAATTGTTATTATTTTTGTGAAAATTCAAGACTTTTGTTACAAATTTTTTGGATTGAAAATTCATCTGTTTCGGTAGAATATGAACTTTCTGTTGAAAATTCATATTTTGGTGTGGAAAATTCAGCTAAAATCTTTCTTGATAAAAACTCAACTATTTTTACGAAAATTTGTTTTTTTGTTTGTTTAGAAATTCAACTTTTTTTAGTAGAAATTTATTCCTTTTTAGTTGAAAATGAAACTATTTTGTTGTCAATTTTTATTTTTTTAAATTAAAATGCAACGCTTTGGTAAAAATTGAACTACCTTGGTTAGATTTTGTTGTTTAAGGTTCATCTCTATGGTAGAAAACTTAAGTATTTTCTTGAAATTTCGTTTTTTGGTTTTAAAATTAATTTTTTCAGCCAAAAGTGTAATTTTTTAATATTTTTTGAAAACCGATCTTTTTTATTTGAAAATCCGTCTCATTTTTAAGAAAACCAATCTTCATGATTTGAAATTTATTTATCTTTTGTTCAAATGCAACGGTTTGTTTGAAAAATGATAGTTTTGAATTTAAAAATTAACTGTTTGGGTAAAAATTGATTAGATTTTGTTGTTTTTGAAGGTTCATCTTTATGATTGAAAACTGAAGTATTTTGTTGAAAGTTCGTTTTTTGGTTTAAAAATTAATTTTTTGAACTGAAAGTGTAATTTTTAAATATTTTTCGAAAATCGATTTTTTTTATTTGAAAATCCATCTCATTTTTAAGAAAACTAATCTTCATGGTTTGAAATTTCCTCTTTTTTGGTTCAAATGCAACTGTTTGTTTGAAAATTGATATTTTTGAATTTGAAAATGAACTGTTTGGGTAAAAATGCATTAGATTTTGTTGTTTTTGAATCTTCATCTCTATGGTTGAAAACTTAAGTATTTTCTTGAAAGTTCGTTTTTTGGTTTAAAAATTAATTTTTTCAACTGAAAGTGTAATTTTTTAATATTTTTTGAAAATCGATTTTTTTATTTGAAAATCCATCTCATTTTTAAGAAAAGTAATCTTCATGGTTTGAAATTTCCACTTTTTTGGTTCAAATGCAAATATTTGTTTGAAAATTGATATTTTTGAATTTGAAAATGAACTGTTTGGGTAAAAATTCATTAGATTTTGTTGTTTTTGAATCTTCATCTCTATGGTTGAAAACTTAAGTATTTTCTTGAAAGTTCGTTTTTTGGTTTTAAAATTAATTTTTTCTACTTAATATGCAATTTGTTAATATTTTTTGAAAATCGATCTTTTTTTTGAAAATCCGTCTCATTTTTAAGGAAACTAATCTTCATGGTTTGAAATTTCCTCTTTTTTGGTTCAAATGCAAATATTTGTTTGAAAATTGATATTTTTGAATTAAAAAATGTACTGTTTGGGTAAAAATTGAACTTATTTGTTAAAACTTTTTTTGTATTTGAAAGCTTATCTTTTTGATTCAAAATTTAACTATTTTGTTGAAAATTCGTTTTCTTGTTTAAAAATTAATTTTTTTAACTGAAAATGCAACTTATTCATTTTTTGTTGAAAATTGGTCTTTTTGAGTTAAAAATACGTCTTTTTTCTTGTAAAAACCTAATCTACTTTGTTTGAAATTTCCTCTTTTTTGGTTTAAAATATAACTGTTTAGTTGAAAATAAACTTTTTTCTTGAAAATTCATATTTTTGGGTTAAAAGTGAAATTGGAATTTTTCTGCTTTTAGTTAAAAATGTTACTATTGTTAAACCACTGTGTTAGAAATTAATTTTTTTGAAGGTATATCTCCTTGGTTGAAAATTTAACTACTTTGTTGAAAATTGGTTCTTTTTTTGGTTTTAAAATGAATTTTTTTCAACTGAAAATATAAGTTTTCGATTTTTGTTAAAAAAGTGATATTTTTTGGTAAAAAATACGAATTTTGTTGTAGAAAACTAATACTCATTCTATGTATGAAATTTCCGCTTTTTGGGCTAAATTTACATATTTGGTTAAAAATTCGTATTTTCTTGTTGAAAAATTAATCTTATTGGTTGAACATCCATCTTTTTGGATTTAAAATTCATCTGTTTTGATAGAAATTTCATCTGTTTTGGTTCAAATATCAACTAGTACATTTTTGTGGAATTTTTTTTCACAAAACTTCAACTATTTTTTAATATTACAAAATTTTATAAAAAATTCGAACACGTTTCATATATATTTAGAAGTTTCAAAAGGATTAAGAAGTAATTAAAACTTGTAAAGATTTCAAAAAAATGAAAAAATGTGATTTCAAATAATTAAGCTTTTTGAGAGTTTTGGAAGGTTTCAAGAAAATGAAGATTTTTTTTTAGAACTAGAAAAAATTAAAATGATTTTTTATTTTCAAAAATTTATTCTAGGAGAATATTTGAAAAAAAAAAATTAATTTAAAACAATTTCTGAAATAGTAAAAAAAATGTAAGAAAAATTTGAATAATTTAAAAAGTTTTTCAGATTTAAGAGAAAATTGGAAATTATTTCAAATATCAAAATGATTCGAAATTAATTTTTAACAATTTCAAGCAGTTTCAAACAAAGACTTTAGAACATTTAAAACAAATTCTGAAAGGTTTCAAGAGAATATGAAATTTTTCTTAAGATTTCTGGAAAAATTATAACTAATTATTTATTATTAAAAATAATATTTTAAAGAAAATTTTAAAACATTTCAAAATATTTCAATAGTTAATGTAGAAGATGATGTAGGAGTAATGTAAAAATGTAGGAGATTTTCAGAATTTTTAAAAATATTTTTACTGATTCTCCAAAGTTTAATAAAACCTAGAGTCAGTTTAAAAAATATTTGAGAATTGAAGAGTTTTTGAAGAGATTGAAAATATTTTAAAACTTGGCAGATTAAAGAAAATGTATAAAATATATTTTAATTTCCTTCAAACTTCTAAAAGTCCTAGATATCTTTTAAACTGACTCTAATTTTTCCTAAAATTTGTAAAATACTATAAAACAGAATAATTTCTGAAACAAAAAAATGCAGTAAAAAATTAATTTGTTAATTAATTTTGTTTAAACAATTATTAATTGTTATCGACCGATAGCACAGAGCCATTAGTAAATAACTGTCTGCTATTACCCTAATGAAACGCAATTTTTTTCATAAAAAATGCCTGACATGATGAAAAATTTTTTAAACAATTGTTGTTAACAGTGAACATTGTTGATTTTTATACAAGCTCCTTAAAAGTTGAGAAATTAGTTATTTACACTTCATTACCTTGAAAAAAACAAGTTTTTACCTCTAAAAATATCCAAACAGTGCATTTGTTAATTAAATTTGTTTAAACAATCATCAGTTGTTATTGAATTAATGAATCTGATAATTTTTTGACATTTTCGTAAAATTTTAAGCCGATTCAATAGAAAAAAAACTTCTACGGATAATTGTTCATAAAATTTGTTTATAAAATAACAATTTAATTATTATATTCCATAATTTCAATTGAATACAGTTTTTGTCTATGAATTATTGAAAAATTTACTGCAAATAAATTCACGAATCACTGCCAATCACCATGGATCAATTTTCACTCACTTATTTGCTTATAACAAATTCAATAAATTTTTAAACAATTTCTAAGTTATAAGACAACTTTGCTGGATACTTGCTTCATTGATTCTAGGTATTTTTGATTGAATGCAAGTTTTTTTTGAAAACCGGTACTCTTCTAAAAATACATGCATATTAAATATCCCACCTAGATTATCATCATATATTTATAATATTTCAAGTTGTTTGTTCTCGATTTTGGTGATTCTTTTTGTGAATTTACTAGAACAACATGTTAGAAAATGGAAAATTACACTCCGTTATCTGAAATTTCTGGCGAATTTGTTAATATCAATAAAAAAATACCAAAACAAGTAACTTTTTGCAAGAAAAATTCATTATTTCGAAAAGTTGGTGTTGTATTTACATAAAACTTGGTATATATTTAGATTCTGAGAGTCGCTGATTTAAAATCTGGTATCAGATTTATAAAATTCAATATGGCGGAACCAATATGGCAGACTAATTTTGAAAAAGTTGTTGGATTCCCATAAAACTTGTTACTCGGGTGTTTTTGGAGTCGCTGATTACAAATCTGAAGTCGGTTTTCAGAAATTCATAATGGAGGATTGAATATGGCGAATGAAACTGGTGCATTATCGAAGATGCAACTTTTATACTATACTACAATTTTCACAGCCAAATTGAAATCGAAATTTTTTATTTTAAGCGAAAACTTCTAGATGCCAAGTTTCATGAAAATCCAACCATTTTTTTAAAAATCGTCCATCATATTGGATCCGCCATTCTTAATTTTGAAAATCTGGCTCCGGATTCGTAGCCAGCGACCCCAAAAACCCCTGAATGACAAGTCTTATGAAAATCCAACACTTCTTTGAACATTTGTCCATCATGTTGAATCTGCCATTTTGAATTTTTTAACTCTGACTCCAGATTCGTTATCAGAGACCCCAAAAACCTGCAGATGCCAAGTTTCATGGACATCCATGAATGTTTTAAAAACTCGTCTGCCATATTGGATCCGACATTTTGAATTTTCAAAATCTGACTTCAGATTCGTTATCAGAGGCCCCAAAAAACCCCAGATGCCAAGTTTCATGAAAATCCATTAATTTTTTGAAAACTCGTCTGCCATATTGGATCCGCTATTATGAATTTTCAAAAACTGACTCCATATTCGTGATCAGAGACCACAAAAATCCTCAGGTGCCAAGTTTCATGAAAATCCATCAATTTTTTGAAAACTCGTCCGCCATATTGGATCTGTCATTTTGAGATTTTAAAATCTGACTTCAGATTCGTTATCAGAGGCCCCAAAACCCCCAGATGCCAAGTTTCATGAAAATATATATTTATTTTTTTTAAACTCGTCCGCGGTATTGGATCTGCCATTTTGAGTTTTGCAAATCTGGCTACGGATTCGTAGCCAGCGAACCCAAAAAACCCTGAGTGACAAGTTTCATGAAAATACAACCATTTTTTGAAAATTTGTCCATAATGTTGAATCTGCCATTTTGATTCGTTATCAGGGATCCCAAAAACCTACAGATGCCAAGTTTCATGGAAATCCATTAATTTTTTGAAAACTCGTCCGCCATATTGAAATTGAGATTTTTGAATTTTTAAAATCTGACTTCAGATTTGTTATCAAAGGCCCCAAAAACCTCCTGATCCCAAGTTTCATGAATATCCATCAATTTTTTTTAAATTCTTCCGCCATATTGGATCCGTTATTCTGAATTTTTAAAATCTGACTTAAGATTCGTTATCAGAGACCCAAAAAACCCCCAGATACCAAGTTTCATGAAAATCTATTAATTTTCTTAAAACTTGTCCGCCATTTTTAATTTTTCAAATGTGACCTCAGATTCGTGATCGAAGACCCCAAAAACCCCCAGATGCCAAGTTTCATGAAAATCCATTCATTTTTTTAAAACACAACCGCCATATTGGATCCACCATTATGAATTTTCAAAAACTGACTCCAGATTCGTGATCAGAGACCCCAAAACCCCCCAGATGCCAAGTTTTATTGAAATTTATGAATTTTTTCAAAACTAGTCTGCCATCTTGAATTTTTAAAAACTGACTTCAGATTCGTGATCAGACCCCAAAAACCCCCAGATGGCAAGTTTCATGAAAATCCATTAATTTTTCGAAAACTCATCCGTCATATTGAATCCGTTATTTTGAATTTTCAAAAACTGACTTCAGATTCGTTATTAGAGGCCCCAAAAACCCCCAGATGCCAAGTTTCATGAGAATCCAGTAATTTTTTAAAAACTTGTCGGCCATTTTGAATTATAAAAACTGAATTCAGATTCATGACCAGACCCAAAAAACCCCAGATGTCAAGTTTCATGAAAATCCATTAATTGTTTGAAAACTCGTCCGCCATATTGGATCCTCTATTCTGAATTTTCAAAAACTGACTCCAGATTCGTGATCATAGACTCCAAAAACCCCCAGATGCCAATTTTCATGAAAATCTAATAATTTTTTGAAAACTCGTCCGCCATTTCGGATCCGCCCTTTGAATTTTTAAAAACTGTCTTCAGATTTGTTATCGCAGACTCTCAAAACCCGCAGATGCCAAGTTTCATGAAAATTTATTAATTTTTTGAAAAATCATCAGGTATATTGGATCCGCCATTTTGAATTTTCAGAAACTGACTGCAGATTCGTGATCAGAGACCCGAAAATCCCCAGATACCAGATTTCATGAAAATCCATTAATTTTTTGAAAACTCGTCCGCCAAATTGGCTCCGCCATTTTGAATGTTTAAAAACTGACACCAGATTCGTGATCAGAGACCCAAAAAAACCCCAGATGCCAAGTTTCATGGGAATCCATTAATTTTTTTATAACTTGTCTGCCATTTTGAATTATAAAAACTGAATTCAGATACTCGATCAGACCCCAAAAACCCCCAGATGCCAAGTTTCATGAAAATCCATTAATGTTTTGAAAACTCGTCCGCCATATTGGATCTGCAATTTTGAATTTTTAAAAACTGACTCCAGATTCGTGATCAGAGACCCCAAAACCCCCCTGATGTCAAGTTTCATGGGAAGCCATTAATTTTTTTAAACTTACCCGCCATATTGGATCCGCCATTCTGAATTTTCAAAAAATGACTCCAGATTCGTGATCAGAAACCCCAAAAACCTCCAGATCCCAAGTTCCATGAAAATCCATTAATTTTTTGAAAAATCGTCAGGTATATTGGATCCGCCATTTTGGATTTTCAGAAACTGACTGCAGATTCGTGATCAGAGACCCGAAAACCCCCCAGATGCCAAGTTTCATGAAAATCCATTAATTTTTTGAAAACTCATCCGCCATATTGGATCCGCTATTTTAAATTTTTCAAATCTGACTCCAGATTCGTTATCATAGGCCTTAAAACCCCCCAGATGCCAAGTTTCATGAAAATCCATTCATTTTTTTAAAACTTGTCCGCCATACTGGATCCGCCATTTTGAATTTTGCAAATTGGGCTCCGGATTCGTAATCAGCGACCCCGAAAACCCCCTAATGTGCATATATCCGTAAAATTAGTTCGATAGAAAAATGTATCCATTAAAGAGTTAAGTCTTAAGAGAATTTTAAAACAAAATGTTTTTTGATTTTGTCAAAAAAAAATTTTTGAAAAAAATTATGTAAAACAATTGTATGAACAAAAATTTAGAAACAATTTTTGAAAAAAATGTATGAAAAAAATTTGTCAACAAAATGTTGACAATGAAATTGAATGATTGATGAAAATATGAATATTATCGACTAAAAATAAATTTGAAAACAGGTTAATGCAGCTTTGAAGCGAGGAGTGCAGTACGGAATTTTGCGAAGGTATCGAGGCCACTACTTCCTGCCATTTGGAGACGAACTCGATCGAGCGAATAAAATTGCAACAAGGTTTGCGAGACTACCAAGTCCAGGTCCAAATGCGCCACTCCCAGATATGGCAGATGTTACTCCTGAGAATGAAATAACTTTAAAAATTAAAGGAAAAAAAGTTAGACGTGCTAATCGAACGAAGAGACTTCGAAAAACTGCAAGGAGAAGTTCCAACAAGAAAAAAACGATGAAGGCTCATTCACTTCCGGTCTCCACTAGTCCTAGTTTGAACAACAAATTAAAATCCATTGACGATGAATTTTCTTTTGAGAGCGACAATTGATATTAAATTTGATCGTATGCCTATTTCTCGGTAAAATTGGTTGTGTCCCAACTTTCTACAATTTATATAGTCTTGTCAGAATTTTGAAAATTCATTGTGTTCCGTCAAAGTGAAAGTAAAGCTTACTTATAACAATATTTAGTTTTTTTTCTGTAGTGAAAACGATCATCAAAATATGTGTAATAGTTGAAATTAAATAATATTTCAATGAGAATTTCAGTGCGATTATTTAATACTTCCATGGTACTTTTCCATAGTACTTCTTAATCCATAGTACTAAAGTGTATTGCACTGAAAGGGGCTGAATTAGTCAAAATAGCTACTAACGGTTCACTGACCACAAACCCTATAAAAAATTGAAAATAAATATTTTTTCATTTCTTGAAATGCTTTGAAATCTTCTGAAATTTGATAAAATTCTATCATTTTATTTTTATTTATTAATTAATTTATTGATTATTTATCAATCTGTATTTATTAATTAATTAATTTATTTTATTTAATGGTATACATTTTATCTGAAACCCCGTAAAAGTCCTTGAAAACGTCATATATTTTGAAAAAATTCAAAAGATTGTGAACGAAATCATGACCAATTGCAAATTGTTGAAAGCCTTGAAATGTTTAGAAATCACATGGAATAATGCCAAACGAAATATTTATAAATAACTCAGGATTTTGAGAAATCCCTTGAAATATTGTGAAAAACTTCGAAAATCCTAAAAATCTCTAAGAATACTTTGGGGTATTAAAAACATTTTCAAAATCGTCCAAATCTCTCGAAATCTCTTGAAATCTTCAAAAATTAGTTGGTTTTTATACAAATTCTGGAAAGCCCCTCAAAATCTTTAAAAAAAGCTTGAAATCTCTTGAAAACCCTTAAAATTGTTAGAAACCATTGAAAAGCTTTATCAGTTCTGTAATATCCCTTGAAAATTTTTTATCCTCTTAAAAACTTTTACAAAATTGTTAAAATCTCTAAGAATTCTTTGAAATCTTGTAGCATTGGTTGAAATTCATAAAAACCATAATTTATTAAAATCCAGGAGAATTTATAAAAATGTTTAGAAATTTCTTGAAAACCCTTAAGCTTGTTTAAAATCATCCAAAAGCTTTAGAAGTTTTGTAATATCCCTTGAAATTTGTTTGTCCTATTAAAAACTTTTACAAAATTGTTAAAATCCCTAAGAATTCTTTGAAATCTTATAACTACAGTTGAAATTCATAAAAACCCTATGTAATCCTTTAGAATATTCAGAAATGTCTTAAGATCTCTTAAAATCCCTTGAAATTATTTTGAAACATTTGAGAGCGTCAAAAGTTTTGTAACATCCCTTGAAATATTTTGAATTCCATTAAAAACTTTTACAAAATCTTAAAAATCTGTCTAAATCCCTTAAAATCCTATAAAATTATTTAGAATTAATTATAATCCAGGAAAATTGATAAAAATGTTTAGAAATTTCTTGAAAACACTGAAGCTTCTTCAAAATTATCTAAAAGCCTTAGGAGTTTTATAATATCCCTTGAAATTTGTTTATCCTATTAAAAAATTGTACAAAATTGTTAAAATCTCTAAGAATTCTTTGAAATCTTGTAGCATTGGTTGAAATTCATAAAAACCCTAATTTATTAAAATCCAGGAGAATTAATAAAAATGTTTAGAAATTTCTTGAAAACCCTGAAGCTTATTTAAAATCATATAAAAGCTTCAGAAGTTTTGTAATATCCCTTGAAATTTTTTTTTCCTATTAAAAATTTTTAGAAAAAAGTTAAAATCTCTAAAAATTCTTTGAAATCTTTCAACTTTGTCTGAAATTCACAAAAAAAACCCTATATAATCCTTTAAAATCTTCAGAAATGTCTTAAGATCTCTTAAAATCCCTTAAAATTATTCTGAAACATTTGAGAGCTTCAAAAGTTTCGTAACATCCCTTGAAATATTTTGAATGCCATTAAAAATGCCTTTACAAAATCGTCAAAATCTCTTAAAATCTTCTAAAATTATTTTTAATTCATTTAAATCCCGAAAAATTTATAAAAATGTCTAGAAATTTCTTGAAAACCCTTAAGTTTTGTAATATCCCTTGAAATTTTTTTATTCTATCAAAAACATTTAGGAAATTTGTGAAAATCTCTAAGAATCCTTTGAAATCTTGTAACATTGGTTGAAATTCATAAAAACCCTAATTCATTAAAATCCAGGAAAATTTATAAAAATGTTTAGAAATTTCTTGAAAACCCTTAAGCTTGTTTAAAATCATCTGAAAGCTTTAGAAGTTCTGTAATATCCTTTGAAATTTTTTTATCCTTTTAAAAACCTTTTACAAAATTGTTAAAATCTCTAAGAATTCTTTGAAATCTTGTAGCGTTGGTTGAAATTCATAAAAACCCTAATTCATTAAAATCCAGGAAAATTTATATAATTGTTTAGAAATTGCATGAAAACCCTCAAGCTTTTTTGGAATCATCTAAAAGCTTAAGAATTTTTGTAATATCCCTTGAAATTTTTTTATCCTATTGAAACCTTTTACAAAATTGTTAAAATCTCTAAGAATTCTTTGAAATCTTTTAAGTTTAGTTGAAATTCATTAAAACCCTATGTAATCCTTTAAAATCTTCAGAAATGTTTTAAGATCTCTTAAAATCCCTTGAAATTATTTTGAAACATTTGAGAGCTTCAAAAGTTTTTTTAACATCCCTTGAAATAATAATTAAAATCCAGGAAAATTTATAAAAATGTTTAGAAATTTCTTGAAACCCCTGAAGCTTGTTAAAAATCATCTAAAAGCTTTAGAAGTTTTGTAATATTTCTTGAAATTTTTTTGTCCTATTAAAAACTTTTACAAAATTTTTAAAATCTCTAAGAATTCTTTGAAATCTGTTTACTTTGGTTGAAATTAATTATAACCCTATGTAATCCTTAAAAATCTTCAAAAATGTCTCAAGATCCCTTAAAATTTTCTAAAATTATTTAAAATTCATTTAAATACAGGAAAATTTATTAAAATGTTTAGAAATTTCTTGAAAACCCTTAAGTTTTTGAATATCCCTTGAAAATTTTTTTTTCCTATTAAAAACTTTTACAAAATTGTTAATATCTCTAAAAATTCTTTGAAATCTTGTAACTTTGGTTCAAATTCATGAAAACCCTACCTAATCCTTTAAAATCTTCAGAAATGTCTTAAGATCTCTTAGAATCCCTTAAAATTATTCTGAAACATTTGAGAGCTTCAAAAATTTTGTAACATCCCTTGAAATATTTTGAGTGCCATTAGAAACTTTTACAAAATCGTCAAAATCTCTCTAAATCCCTTAAAATCCTATACAATTATTTAGAATTAATTAAAATCCAGGAAAATTTATAAAACTGTTCAGAAATTTCTAGAAAACCCTGAAGCTTATTCAAAATCATCTAGAAGCTTAAGAATTTCTGTAATATCCCTTGAAATTTGTTTGTCCTATTGAAAACTTTTACAAAATTGTTAAAATATCTAAGAATTCTTTTAAATCTTTCAACTTTGGTTGAAATTCATAAAAACCCTATGCCATCCTTTAAAATCTTCAGAAATGTCTCAAGATTTTTTTTAAATCGCTTAAAATTATTTGGAAACATTTAAGAGCTTCAAAATTTTTGTAACATCCCTCGATATTTTTTTATACTATTAAAATTTTTTACAAAATTGTAGAAATCTCTAAAAATTCTTTGAAATCTTGTAACTTTCGCTGAAATTCATAAAAAAAACCTATCTAATCGTTTACAATCTTCAGAAATGTCTCAAGATCTCTTAAAATCCCCTAAAATTATTCTGAAATATTTAAGAGCTTCAAAAGTTTTGTAACATCCCTTGAAATATTTTGAATGCCATTAAAAACTTTTACATAATCGTCAAAATCTCTATAAATCCCTTAAAATCCAATAAAATTATTTAGAATTAATTATAATCGAGGAAAATTTATAAAAATGTTTAGAAATTTCTTGAAAACCCTGAAGCTTGTTCAAAATTATCTGAAAGCCTTAGGAGTTTTGTAATATCCCTTAAAATTTTTTCATCCTATTAAAAATTTTTACAAAATTGTGAAAATCTCTAAAAATTCTTTGAAATCTTGTAACTTTGGCTGAAATTCATTAAAAGCCCTATATAATCCTTTAAAATCTTCAGAAATGTCTCAAGATCTCTTAAAATCGCTTAAAATTATTTTGAAACATTTGAGAGCTTCAAAAGTTTTTTTAACATCCCTTGAAATATTTTGAATGCTATTAAAAACTTTTACAAAATCGTCAAAATCTCTCTAAATCCCGTACAATTTTCTAAAATTATTTGAAATTCATTAAAATCCAGGAAAATTCATAAAAATGTTCAGGAATTTCTTGGAAACTATGAAGCTCTTTGAAATAATCTAAAAGCCTCAGGAGTTTTGTAATATCTATTAAAAATTTTTACAAAATTGTTAAAATCTCTAAAAATTCTTTGAAATCTTGTAACTTTGGCTGAAACTCATAAAAAACCCTATATGATCCTTTAGAATCTTCAGAAATGTCTCAAGATCTCTTAAAATCCCTTAAAATTGTTCTGAAACATTTGAAAGCTTCAAAAGTTTTGTAACATCCCTTGAAATATTTTGAATGCCATTAAAACTTTTACAAAATCATCAAAATCTGTCTAAATCCCTTAAAATCCTATAAAATTATTTAGAATTCATTATAATCCAGAAAACTTTATAAAAATGTTTAGAAATTTCTTGAAAACCCTGAAGCTTATTCAAAATTATCTAAAACCTTCAGAAGTTTTGTAATATCCCTTGAAATTTTTTTTTTTCCTATTGAAAACTTTTATAAAATTGTTAAAATCTCTAAGAATTCTTTGAAATCTTGCAGCACTGGTTGAAAATCATAAAAACCCTAATTTATTAAAATCCAGGGAAATGTATAAAAATGTTCAGAAATTTCTTAAACACCCTCAAGCTTCTTTAAAATCATCTAAAAGCTTAAGAATTTCTGTAATATCCCTTGAAATTCTTTTGTTCTATTGAAAACTTTTACAAAATTGTTAAAATCTCTAAGAATTCTTTGAAATCTGGTAACTTTCGTTGATATTCATAAATACCCTATGGCATCCTTTAAAATCTTCAGAAATGTCTCAAGATTTTTTTTAAATCGCTTAAAATTATTTGGAAACATTTAAGAGCTTCAAAATTTTTGTAACATCCCTTGAAATATTTTGAATGTCATTAAAAACTTTCACAAATTCTTCAAAAGCTCTCTAAATCCCTTAAGATCTTCTAAAATTATTTTAAAATGCATTAAAATCCAGGAAAATTTATAAAAATGTTTAGAAATTTTTGGAAAATCCTTAAGTTTTGTAATATCCCTTGAAATTTGTTTATCCTTTTAAAAACTTTTACAAAATTGTTAAAATCTGTAAGAATTCTTTGAAATCTTGTAACTTCAGTTGAAATTCATAAAAACCCTATATGATCCTTTAGAATCGTCAGAAATGTCTCAAGATCTCTTGAAATCCCTTAAAATTATTCTGAAACATTTGTAAGCTTCAAAAGTTTTGTAACATCCCTTGAAATATTTTGAATGCCATTAAAAACTTTTGAAAAATTGTCAAAATCTCTCTAAATCCCTTAAAATCTTTTTAAATGATTTATAATTCATTAAGATCCAGGAAAATTTATAAAAATGTTTAGAAATTTCTTGAAAACCCTCCAGCTTGTTTGAAATCATCCAAAACCTTCAGAAGTTTTGCAATATCCCTTGAAATTTTTTTGTCAATTTAAAAAACTGTACAAAATTGTTAAAATTTTTAAGAATTCTCTGAAATCTTGTAACATTGGTTGAAATTCATAAAAGCCCTAATTCATTAAAATCCAGGAAAATATAAAAATGTTTAGAAATTTCTCGAAAACCCTCAAGCTTCTTTAAAATCATCTAGAATCTTTAGAAGTTTTGTAATATCCCTTGAAATTTCTTTATCCTATTAAAAACTTTTACAAAATTGTTAAAATCTGTAAGAATTCTTTGAAATCTTGTAACTTCAGTTGAAATTCATAAAAACCATAATTAATTAAAATCCAGGACAATTTTTAAAAATGTTCAGAAATTTCTAGAAAACCCTGAAGCTTATTCAAAATCATCTAGAAGCTTAAGAATTTCTGTAATATCCCTTGAAATTTGTTTGTCCTATTGAAAACTTTTACAAAATTGTTAAAATATTTAAGAATTCTTTTAAATCTTTCAACTTTGGTTGAAATTCATAAAAACCCTATTTTATCCTTTACAATCTTCAGAAATGTCTCAAGATCTCTTAAAATCCCCTAAAATTATTCTGAAACATTTGAGAGCTTCAAAAGTTTTGTAACATCCCTTGAAATATTTTGAATGCCATTAAAAACTTTTACAAAATTTCACTGAATCCCTTGAAGTCTTCTAAAACCATTCAAAACTCATCAAAATCTTTGGAAATAACTTCAAATTTCGTAAAATCCGTTGAAATATTTTAAAATAGTTCGAAAATCCTTAAAATCCTTTAATATACTTAGGGGTCCCTAGAAATCACTTTAAATCCCTTAAAATTTCTTTAAACCCCTTTAAAGCTTAAGAAGTTTTATTATATTATACAATTGACCCATACCCCTTTCGGGGTAAGCGTGACTCACTGAATGAGGAAGGGAATAATGTGGGGGAGAGGGTATACATTTTTAGATTGATCTAGAATTCCCCTGTTATTTCTTTAAATAACACGTTCGTTCTGCAAGACTGCTCCGACCCAGGTTGCTGATCAATCTCTCTAGCGATCACCCCAAGTGCAGAGCCTCACAAAGTCATCAGGTGAAGATTTCCACTCGGGCCGATTGGAATCCAAGGTTTTTTGTTTCATGCGTCACTCACTCTACTGACACTCTCTCTATAAACTATTTGACGCCACACTTTCCTGTCCTGGCATACTTCTCCAGATTCTTTCACGTCCATACATTTCCTTATGCAAGCTCTTGTGTCTCTATAGCTTCTTATGTCTCTTCGAATTAGGGTTTCATTTACACATTACACTTGTTTCGTCAGTCGTTCATCTTTCATTCTCTCAACATGTCCAAACGATCTTAACGAATTTCTTTTACATATATCAACTAGTGTCTCATTACTAACTTTGTCCATTAGTGTTTTACCGCACACCATGCGCAGGAATTTCACGTTGATCGCGTTAATTTTACTCTTATCCTTTTCTTGTTAGGTCATGATATATTTTTACTTCTGATAATGGGTCCTGCTCTGCCGATAACCTTCTTACCCTCATTTATACGCCTATCCAATTCTCCATTTTCCTTCAAACACCATGACTTTGGTTTTATTTACGTCAATTTTGAGGCCCATGTTCTTCATGCTTGTATTCAGTTTGCTCAACATTCTTTGCAATTCTTCGATTGACTCTGCCATAACAATCTTATCATCTGCGAACGCTAACCCACGTACCTTCACTGGCCCGAGCTCCACACCTTCTTCGTCGAAGAGGGCCATTTTTAGACACTTATCCATAAATATAATAAATAGTCATGAGGTCTTTCTTGAGTCACTCTTGAGTCACTCACATGAGTCACTCTTTCAGGACTTCCAAAGTTTACTTCAATCCACCTTGTCAAATGCTTTTTCTGGGTCAAGAAATGCACAGAAAACTTTTTTCTTTACTCTCAGAATTTTTTCTGTGATCTATCTTGAACTCAATATTTGATGCTCACCTGATCTTCCAAGCATAAATCTACTTTGGACTTCCCATATATTCTCTTCTGTTATTTTCATTACACTGCGAATAAGTATTTTTGAATATATTTTACTCGCGGTACTCAATAAGCTGATAACTCTATAATTATTGCAGTTGCTTTTATCTCCCTTTCGCTTCAAATATTTTGAATCCCATTAAAAACTTTGGCAAAATTGTTAACATCTCTCTAAATCCCTTGAAGCCCTCTAAAATTAGTTGAAATCCATATAAATCTTGTGAAATTTTTTAAAATCTTTAGAAATAGCTTGAAATTTCTTGAAGTCTCTTAGAATTGTTTAAAACCATTAAATAGCTACAGAAGTCTTATAATATTCCTTGAAATATTTTAAATCGCACTAGAAACTTTTAGAAAATCGTAAAAATCCTTCTGAAGCACTTGAAATCTTCGAAAATTCATAAAAAGCTTGGAAATTTTTCAAAAATCTTTAGAAATAGAAATTCCTTTAAAATTGCTTGAAACCATTTGAAAGCTTGAAGGTTTCGCAATATCCCTTGAAATATTTCAAATCCTATTGAAACTTTTACAAAATTGTCAAAATCTCTCGGAATCACTTGAAGTCTTCTAAAATTTATAAAAAGCTTGGGAAACCTCTTAAAATCTTCAGAAATAGCTAAAAATCTGTTGAAATCTCCTAAAATTGTTTGAAACCATTTAAAAGCCATAAAAGCTTTATAATATTCCATGAAATATTTTTTACCCCATTAAAAACTTTTACAAAATCGTCGCAATCCCTCTGAATTCCTTCATGTCTTCTAAAATTAGTTAAAATTCGTGAAAGCATAGTAAATCTTTCAATATCTTCAGTAATAGCTTGAAATCCCTTGAAATGTTTGAAACCATTTGAAAGCCTAAGATGTTTCGTAATATCCCTTGAAATATTTTGAATACCATTACTTTTACAAAATCGTCAAAATCCCTTTGAATCCTTGACTTTTTATAAAAATAGTTGAAATTGATAATCTAGCTGTGAATTCGATCTCGAGTGTTTCCACTTTGTTTATATTTATAATTATATGGTGCTCATTTCATGAGCACTTTACTTCCCGTTAGCAAATGTATTTGCTTCCTCATAGAAGAAGCATTAGTTATTTTTTTTCAGTAATAGACAAACCAAAGTCTTCATTTTGCTCAATTTAAAAATAGAAATTTACAAAAAATACAAAATTACAAAATAATTCAAAAAAATTGTAAATACAAAGACAAATCACACAAATCAGATTTTGTATCCGAAATGATAATTTTTCGAGCTGGAAAAAAAAAGGAAAAAGTTCTGTCGCACCCTATCCCTTTTCCAGCTTTGTCATTTCTTTACAAAAATTGTCAGAATTATTCCATTTGAAAATTTATAATCAAAAAGTCTTTTCTATTCATGCGTCAACTTTGAATTATGTCTATGAAAAAAGTTTTTCCGTTTGAAACAGATGATTCAAATATTATGAATGAGCATAACTTCCCTACTCTTCAATAAAATGTATTAATATTGTGAGTCAATCGATTCGTCTCGAACCAAGGAATATTTTATAGTCTTGCATCAACTTTGAATTATGTTGAAGAAAAAAGTTTTACTATAAAAAACCGTATTTTCAAATATTATGCATTACCATAGCTTCCTTACTCTTCAATGAAATGTATTAATATTATAGGTCAATCGATTGAACTCGAATCAACACATCTTTTCTCTTCTTGCATCAACTTTGAGTTATGTTAATGAAAAAAGTTTTACTATAAAAAACCGATTTTTAAAATAAATAAATTACCATAACTTTCATACTCTTTAATAAAATGTATCAATATTATAGGTCAATCGATTCGTCTCGAACCAAGGAATCCTTTATATTCTTACATCAACTTTCAATTATATTGAAGAAAAAAGTTTTACTATAAAAAACTGTATTTTCAAATATTATGCATTACCATAGCTTTCCTACTCTTTAATGAAATGCATCAATATTATAGGTCAATCAATTTGACTCGAGTCAACACATCTTTTCTATTCTTGCATCAACTTTGAATTATGTTGAAGAAAAAATTTTTACTATAAAAAACCGTATTTTCAAATATTATGCATTACCATAGCTTCCTTGCTCTTCAATAAAATGTATTAATATTCTAAGTCAATCGATTCGACTCGAATCAAAACACCTTTTCTTTTCTTGCATCAACTTTGAATTATGTTAATGAAAAAAGTTTTACTATGAAAAACCGATTTTCAAAATATATAGATTACCATAACTTCCCTACTATTCGATAAAATGTATTGATATTATAAGTGAATCGATCCGTCTTGAACCAAGGAATCTTTTATATCCTTGCATCAACTTTGAATTATGCTACTGAAAAAAGTTTTACTATGAAAAACCGATTTTCAAAATATATAGATTACCATAACTTCCATACTCTTCGATTAGATGTATTGATATTATGAGTGAATCGATTCGTATCGAACCAAGGAATCTTTTATATTCTTGCATCAACTTTGAATTATGTTGAAGAAAAAAGTTTTACTATAAAAAACCGTATTTTCAAATATTATGCATTACCACAGCTTCCTTACTCTTCAATAAAATGCATCAATATTATAGGTCAATCGATTCGACTCCAATCAAAACATCTTTTCTCTCCTTGCATCAACTTTCAATTATGTTAATGAAAAAACTTTTACTATAAAAAACCGATTTTCAAAATATATAAATTACCATAACTTCCCTACTCTTCAGTGAAATGTAATAATATTATAGGTCAATCGATTCGACTCGAATCAACACATCTTTTCTGTTCTTGCATCAACTTTGAGTTATGTTAATAACAAAAGTTTTACTATAAAAAACCGATTTTCAAAATAAATAAATTACCATAACTTTCATACTCTTTAATAAAATGTATCAATATTATAGGTCAATCGATTCGTCTCGAACCAAGGAATCGTTTATATTCTTACATCAACTTTCAATTATATTGAAGAAATAAGTTTTACTATAAAAAACCGTATTTTCAAATACTATGCATTACCATAGCTTTCTTACTCTTTAATGAAATGCATCAATATTACAGGTCAATCAATTCGACTCGAGTCAACACATCTTTTGTTTCCTTGCATCAACTTTGAATTATGTTAATCAAAAAAGTTTTACTATAAAACACCGATTTTCAAAATATATAAATTACCATAACTTCCCTACTCTTCGATAAAATGTATTGATATTAAGAGTGAATCGATTCGTCTCGAGCCAAGGAATCTTTTACATCCTTGCATCAACTTTGAATTATGCTACTGAAAAAAGTTTTACTATGAAAAACCGATTTTCAAAATATTATTGAATGCTAACTAAATGCAATGAATATTTTCAGAAATCCTTTGGTCAGTTTCCAGATATTAGTGAGAAAAATATGCCCTCCAAATTTCATCAATTTATGTGCAACCGTTTTCTAGTTATCGCGTTCACAAAAAAGTGTGACATCCATACATCCACACACACACACGTCCGGACAATTGTTTAGAACATTGTATTAGACAATTTTACATTGAGGACGGTTTAATTAAATGAATTTAAAAATTTTGGAAAATGTTACCATTACAAAGCTTGCTCTATGAGGAAGCAAACGCCTAAAGAATCTTTCGAAAGCCTTTGAAATGATTTGTAAACATTTGAAAGCATTAGAAGTTTTGTAATATCCTTCAAAACATTTTGAATCCCATCAAAAACATTTAAAAAATCGTCAAAATCTCTTTCAATCACTTAAAATCTTCTAAAATCAGTTGAAATTCATAAAAAGCTGCGAAATCCCTTAAAATTTTTAGAAATAGCTTGATATCTTTTAAAATGCGTTACAAATATTTGGTGACATTTGAAAGCTTTAGAAGTTTTGTAATATTCCTTGAAATATTTTGAATCCCATTGGAAATTTTTACAAAATCGCAAAAATCTCTGTGAATCCCTCTTGAAGTCTTCCAAAATTAGTTAAAATCCCTTAAAATCCTTAAAAATAGTTTGAAATATCGTGTAGTCCCTTAAAATATTTTTTAACACATCGATAATCCTTTTAATCTTGTAAAATACTTTAGAGTTTAGAAATCTCTTCAAATACCTTGACACATTCTCAAATCACTTGAAATACTCAGAAAATCTGTGAAATCTCTTAAAACTTTTAAAAATTACTCACAATCTTTTTGGAAGTGCTGTGAAATATCCTGAAATATTTTGAAGTACTGTGAAAATCCCTCAAACCTTTTTAAATACTTCGCAATTCCTAAAAATTATTTTAAGTCGCTTGAAATCTTTTCAAATCCTTTGAAATCCCATAAAATTATTTTTAATCTCTCAAATTGGTCTAAAGTCTCTTGAAGTTCTGTGAAATTACTTGAAAAATCGTAAAACCTCTTGAAATGGGTTGTCATAACTTGAAATATTTCGAAATACTTCAGAAATGTTGACTTTGGTATTAAAGAAATAACGGCAATGAATATTTGTTGATTTAAAGAAATAAAGTTTTATTTTTTCATCAAAGTTAATAATTAATATCTGTATTCGCCAGATCAATAAAATATTTCGCCACCGTAAAGATCACAAATCAAATTAAAAGTTCTGATCAAATTTCAAGTTAGCAGCGGATTCAATTTTAAAATTTTGGTATCAAAAAATCGAACATTCAGAAGGACAAAGATCATATCAAATTTTGCAAGATTGCAGAGATCCCAATATTCAACAACTAAAAAACAGTTGCAGAATCTCGCCGTGAATCTCAGAAATCTTTCAAATCGTAAAAATCTTTGCGAATTTTGAAAAGATCCTCGAAAGATTTTACGAAATCCATCAAATCACAGTGAGAGATCTGGAATCTTAAATTTCTAATTCCAATTTTTAAAGATTCAAGGACCGCGGGATTTAAATAATTTCAGAAGTGAAATGAACAATTTCTTTCCATACTTCTGAAAAGATAGAGTTTCAATTAAAATTTAAATTCAGAATTATCTTCCAAGATGAAATAAAATCCCGTAACTAAAATTAAAAATACTTAAACCCCTAGAACTGGGATGGAACGTCTTCAGAGATCAAGATATAATTAAAAGCCCAGAATCACATTAAAAATTGAAATCTGAGGATTTACCGGAGAGGTCTGATCATTTTCAATTACGCAAAAGTACAGAGCGAATCAGGAAGTTGGTCGAGTCATTTTATTCTTTTTCTAAATTCCTGATCTCGCTGGTCTTACCACGTGGCAGAGAACCGAGTGAAATGAGAAACGAGCTTTTTTCGTAAATTGCGTCACCGCGAAAGCCTGGAGCTAGCGAGAATGGGTGGAACGCCATTTATAAAAGTTAGGAGCTTCTTACCACAGCCGATAAAGTTAATAGCCTCCAAAATTTACTGGGTAGGTTGAAGGTGAATTTCGGTCGATGCTCTGCAGCTCCAACGACGATTGACGATCTTTTCTCTCTGTACTTCTGGAACTGAATTTGTTAACGGATTACGCTGAAAAACTGTTATTGACTTTATTACTCAGACTAGCAGCAAATGCGTCCCTGGATTTTTGGTTCCTAATATCAAAATTATGAGTAATTTAAAAATCCTCTGTTAAACAAATTTTTGAAGATGAGCAAGGATTAAAAATCACTGATGACTTTGAAACGTGATTAATCGTATAAAAAAGCCAGAAACTTTTTTAACAAACCGTTGGACAGCTTATGAAATTTCGTGTCTGATGACACGAAACTCTGACTGCAACCCGACGCAGAAACGCTTGGAAATTTGTTGTCATATCTTGGAAACGCGTGAAGGTCTTCAAAGTGTTATTGGCTTTAATTGAAGATAGGATTTCAAAGATTACGGTCTATCGATTTCACATTTTTTCAACAAGTTGAAGTTAAGGTACAAAATCGGAAAAACTTTAGGCGGTTACCGCTGGGACGATCAACAGCGGCGATCGTGGACTGAAACCCGACGCAGACACGCTTGGCAATTTGTTGTCATATCTTGCGAACGCGTGAAGGTTTTTGAAGTGTTATTGGCTTTAATTGAAGATAACATTTCAAAGATCACGTCCTGTCGATTTCATTTATTTTTTCAACAAGTTTACTAAGCCACAGCACGAGTTGAAGTTAAGGTAAAAATCTAAAAAACTTTCGGCGGTCACCGCTCTTACGACCGACAGCTTTGTTGTGATCTGAAACACGAAGCAGACACGCTTGGAAATTTGTTTTCATATCTTGGAAACGCGTGAAGGTTTTCGAAGTGTTATTGGCTTTAATTGATGAAAAAATCTGAAAAACTTTCGGCGGTCACCGCTCTCACGAGCGACAGCGGTGATCACGGATTGGAAACTCAACGCAGACACGCTTGGAAATTTCTTGTCATATCTTGAGAACACGTGAAGGTTTTTGAAATGTTATTGTCTTTAAGTTATGATAAGATTTCAAAGATTGCGTCCTGTTGATTTCATTTTCTTGTTTAAAAAATTTACTAAGTTACAGTACAAGTTTAAGTTAAGGTACAAAATCTGCCAAACTTTCCGCGGTCACCGCTCTCATGACCAGAAGCGGTGATCGCGGATTAGAACCCAACGCAGACACGCTTGGAAATTTGTTGTCATATCTTGGGAACGCGTGAAGGTTTTTGAAGTGTTATTGGCTCAAATGGGTGATAAGATCTCAGAAATAAGGTCCTCCAGATCAAGTTTTTTTTCAACCAGTTTACTAAATCACAGCACGAGCTGAAGTTAAGGTAAAAAATCTGAAAAACTTTCGGCGATCACCGCTCTTACGACCGACAGCTTTGATTGTGAACTAAAATTCAAAGCAGACACGCTTAAAAATTTGTTGTGATATCTTGGAAACGCGTGAAGGTTTTCGAAGTGTTATTGGCTTTAATTGATGACAAAATCTGACAAACTTTCGGCGTTCACCGCTCGGACGACCGACAGCGGTGATCGCCTACTGAAACCCGACGCAGACACGCCTGGACATTTGTTGTCATTTCTTCGAAACGCGTGAAGGTTTTTAAAGTGTGATTGGCTTCAATATTGAAGATAAGATTTCAAAGATTACATCCTGTCGATTTTAGTATTTTTTCCAAAAGTTTACTAAGTCACATCAGGAGTTGCAGTCAAGATACAACATTCGAAAAAATCTTGAATTTTCTTGGAACTCCTCACGCGGTATATTCTCTTCAAAAAGTCAAAAGCATATCTTTCAGGGGTCGCTCGACCCGGAATTTCATAATGCGTCCAAAACTTCTTTTTTTTTTTTGAATGACTAATCACGTTTGCAAGTCAGCAGTGATTTTTAGACCCGCTCACGCTAGTGGTCTGACCTTTATCCCCGTAATCTTGACGCCAATTTTTTTGCTTTTGATTTCATTTAAATTATTTTATATTCCATTTGATATTAAAACATGCTGAAAATAAGTTAATTCTATCATTAAATATTACTGTTAGCATATTTTTTTACAATACTAGAGCATTTTGCGCGTTATGCGCGCACTAATTACCCTTTCTTTAGAAAAACACTCGGTTTATTTCCCAACATTTTTTCATGGATTTTATAGAAAAAGTTTTTTACAGAAGAAGATTAACAGTCAAATTGGTATTAATCCCGTAATATCACATATTTCACTTCACAACTTTACACTCTAAAGTTTTTCCATATTTTTCAAGATGAATACTTCACAGAAAGAAAAACGGAAAAATATAAAATGTACAGGGTATTCAAATCTGTTCTTGCTCGAATCATCCTGTATATTTGACTTTGATCTCAGGATTCTTCTTCTCATATAAATATTTGATTAAATTTTCAGGATTTTCGCTAATCTTGAATAGCGACTGAGAAACGTTTTTTTTATTCAAAATTCAACTAATTATTTAAAAGTAGAACTACTTTGTTGAAAATTAATTTTTTTAATTAATTAATTCATCATTTTAGTTAAAAAATATCTTTTTCTTTTGGATTCAAAATTCAACTATTTTGTTCACATTTTTTAAATTATTTTTTTAACTGAAAATTTAACTATTCCATGTGTGGGTAAAAATTGATCTTCTTTAGCTGAAAATTCAACTACTTTTTTTAAAATTTCTGTATTTTGTTGAAACTTTGTCTTTTGTGAAAGAAAATTACTCTTTTTGGTGACTAATTCACAGTTTTGGTTGGATATTCATGTATTATGTAAAAAGTTAATCTTTTTCAGTATAAAATTAATCTTTTTGGTTGAAAATTAATTTATTTGGCTTGAAAGTTACTTTTTTTATTAAAAATTAATTTCTGTAACCAAAAATTTAACTATTTTATGTTTAGTTGAACATCAATCTTCTTCAGTCGAAAGTTTAACTATTTGCTTGAAAAGTTCTGTATTTTATTGGAACTTTGTCTTTTGTGGTAGAATATTAATCTTCTGGGAGGCTCATTCACCTTTTTAGTTGAAAAAAAAACACTTGTATGGAAATTCATGCCTTTTGTTGAAAATTATTCTTTTTTAGTAGAAAATTAATCTTTTTGAAAGAAAATTCATTTCTTTGGTTGAAAAATTATTTTTTTTATGAAAATTTATTTTTTTCATCTAAAAAATTAACTATTCTACCTTTCGTCAACATTGTTTTTTATAGATATTTATTCTTTTTGGTTGAAAATTCATTTGTTTTGGTAAAAATGTAACTATTCCGATGCAAAATCATTTTATTTGGATAAAAACTTATTTTCCTAACTGAAAATTAAACTAATTTATTTTTTGTTGAAAATTAATTTGTTTATCTTTGTTGGGTAGAAAGTTCAATTGTTTGGTTGAAAATTAAACTGCTATGTTGAAAATTCCATTAAAAATTAAAATACTTGCTTGAAAATTAGTTTTTTCATTGAAAAGGAATGTTTTGACAAAAAATTTTACTATTCCGCTTTATAATTTTTTTTGGTAGTCATTTAATCTTCTTGGATGGAAATTCATCTATTTGTTTCAAAATTTGATTATTTCGTTGAAAAATTATTTTATTTGGTCAAAAACTTATTTCTCTAACTTAAGGTAAAACTATTCTATTTGTTGTTAAAAAATTATATTTTTTAGTTGAAAATTGATCTATCTTATTGAAAAGTTATCTTTTTTTGGTAGAAAACTCATCTTCTGGGTTGAAAATTCAACTAATCGGGTTTGTCATTCAAAAGTTCATTTATTGAGTTTAAAATTGAACAAATTTGGTTAAAAATCCGTTTTTTTATAACAAATTATTTATTTTTTATTATTTATTATTATTTAATAGTATCATAGTTATTTAATAATTTAATAACATTATAGTTATTATTATTTATTATTATTTATTATTCATATTTTATTTATTATTATTTTTTTACTAAAAATGTAGCTTTTCAATTTTTGCTAGAAAATTTATCTTTGTCAGTTAAAAATTAATTTAATTTGTTGACAACTCGTCTTTTTTAGTCGAAAATTAAATTATTTCTGTGAAAAGAGCATATTTTTGGGTTGTAAATTCAACTTTTTTCTCAAAAATTCGTCTTTATTGGTTGAAAACTCAACATTTAGGATGGGATTTTTTTTCCTCATTGATTAAAAAATCTTTCTTCTTTGAAAATTCTACGCTTTTGTTCATTCATATTTTTTGGTTTAATTTGACAATTTTTTTATTGAATATTAAAATATTTTTTGTGAAAATATCACCTATTACAATTTTTGTTGAAAATTCATTTTTTCAATAAAAAAATGTACCAATTTGGTTAAAAATTTAACTATTTTGTTGAAGGTCCCCTTTTCTTGGTTGTAAATTAATTATTTTAATCGAAAATGTAATAATGAAATTTTACATAATTAAATCTTTAATTTTTGTCAGTTCTATTATTTCGATTATTGGGACTTTCATGATTACTGGAACATTTACCTTACTGTATATTAAAAGATTTTGAATTTAGAACGTTACAAATCAAGCCATTTTAGATTAAGTCAGATTTTGAAAAAAGAACAAGGTTTTGAATAAAATGAAAAAGAATTTGAATTTTGTAATTCCTGAATTGAAGCGTTCCAAATTTAAAAATTTGACAAGTTAAAATACAAAATAATAAAATAGATACTTCGATAATTGATGAATTTTCAATCAAAAGCTCTGAAAATTCAAAAATTTCATGCTAAACGTTTTCTAAATTGGATAATTTCTTCAAAAGAGTGTGAAAATTGTATAATTTATAATTCAAAGCGTTCAAAATTAAAACATTTTATGTGGGTCTATTATTATTACAATTTTCCTACCAACGCCCTCAAATAAATTTACCTTTTTTTTTAAATTTCAAAAATGGCATACATTTTTCGAAAAAGAAACTAAAAACGAAATTTTCTTGACGTTAAAACATCCCTTCATACCGAAAAATGTTTTTTTTTTGTAATAAAAATCAATTTTTTAAAATATAAATTCTTTTTTAAACATTTATAGTTTTATGTATGTTTAAAAAAATAAAATCATATAGAATGATCTAATTTTTCTGAAAAGCAAAAATCTCAGTTGTCGAAAAATAAAGAAAATATACTTAGTAACGTTATAGTTTAAAAAATTTTCAGTTTTTTTCAACTTCTTCGAGTACGCTATTACTTCTTCTGGGTAAAGTAAGAAGTAAAATTGATCAAAATAGATTAGCAAAAATCATGATGTTATTATTTTGTTCTTTAAAATCTTAATGATCTGATATTTCGAAATTTTGGAAATATATCTGATTTTGGCTCCTGTAATAAATAAAACTATAAATTTAAAAAAATTGATATTTTGAAAAATGTGTTTGATATTATCATCAAAAATAAGTTTTTTTATATGAAGGAATAGTTTAGCAATACGCTACCTCAAAGAAAATTAAATTAAAATTGATTTAAAATATAATAAAAAATAATGTAATATAATAATATAAATAATAATAAATATAATATCATAAAATTAAATTATGTCAATTTGTTCCCAGAACAGAACTCTGCGAAGAAAACTTTTGTTAATTTTTTTTATAATTCACCTAAATATTTAAGTTTCCTTAAGATCATAAAAAAATTTTTTGTTGAAGAAAAATGCGTGTCAGTGACAAAAATGCAATAGGAGAAAATCGTCAAGACCCAAGAATCACAGTTCAAAATACAGCAAATTTAAAAAAATGTTTAGGTTGGTATTTAATGTTATTATCTTTATAACTTGTGATAACATTTTTTTTGAACATGTGTAGATCTTCTTAAAATAGAGATCCACTAGAATAAAATCTACAAGACCCAGGAATTGAAACTGGAATTTTAGAAAATTTTCAAAATTTGGAATTTGGTATTGAATAGAATTTTGTTTTCAGTGTATTCCTATGCAGAAAAAGCCCACATTTGTTCAGAAAATTGTTTGAGCTACAATTTATAATGATAACTTCAATAATTACAAAAATCAGAATTTAAAGAAGTCGCTGTATTTTCAATTTCGATTATACGGTCTCGTCGATTTTTTTTCTAGTGTATTACCATGCTAGAAATGCTTATAACTTCTTTCAAAATTTTGAGTCACACGCTATAAAGATCATTTCAATTAATACCAAAATCTGAATTTTGAAAATTCATTTTCAATTTCGATTCCCGAGTTCAAAAAAAATTCCGGCTCTTTATTCCACAAGGGTTAGGCATTTTTTCCGGAAAAAGGGTGAATCAAATAAATAGGAATTATCCCTTGAAAAATAATTAACTAAAATCTGTCAAAAATTCCAAAGCCTCTTTTTAGCGCATATCTTCAATTCTTTAACGGCAGAAATCATTAAAAATGCAATTAACACTACTTAAAAATAAATTTTTTAATAAAAGGATTGTTTCTTCTTCATCATGCAAAAATTAATGTTAAATCTTCCCCCTTTTTTGTGCAAAAATTCCCCTATTTCCCCTTTTTGGGCTCCTTTTGCGCTGCGGGTAAGATTTGAAATCACGTATGCTTAAATAAATTAGAAAGAGTAAGAAACAAAGTAGATGAGTAAAAGACCAAACAAATCTGCTGCTGAGATTTTTCTGATTACATTTTTTACGAACGGTCCTTAATTTTATACGTTTCATATTACACTCCCTCAAAAAGTAAATGAGCGACTCAGCTTGACATAAAATTTTCTGAAACGCAGAAAAGTAATAAAAAACCGCGACGTTTGCGAAAGGTAAACGAAATTGTGATGCACGAATTCGAATGCTCTTTGGCTTCTTAAAGTTTCCGCAGTCTCGGGGTTCTTCCTAGGGAGAGGAATACCTAATTACTAAATGAGTCTGCGAGTTTCGCCATTTAATGTTAATGAAGTTTCTAAAATGCACGGCAATTCCACTGAGCTCGTTTACCTACCTTTCCACTATTCGAGAAAATTCCTTTTGCAATGTGCAAACAGTATTTGGCCGATCTGGAGAAATTAATGATAATGCTCGTTTCGTGAGAACGCGAAAGAGTTTCCCGCTGCTGTGGAAATAAACTGAAGTTATTAGGCAGTAAATATTTACGTTGCAGTTTCATATTCGCATCTAGTTTATGATCTCAAAACCTCCTAGGTTTTATTTCTCGAATACAAAACTACCGTGGAAAAGTATCTACATGGCTAGTTGCAAGTGGTACTAGGAATCACTGGTGATTTAATACAGACATTTTGTTTCTTTTGAAGAGAATATTCCATTTGAGAAGTTACAAAAAAAAAATCCTGAATGTCTTGAACTTTTTCCCTTGAATTCAACACATGGCATGATCTATGCAAATTATAGAAAATTTCTGGAAGTCTTATCTTTAATTTAAGCTGATGAAACATAGGTGTAATAGAGATATTTTGTTTCTTTTGAAGAGAATATTCCACTTGAGAAGTTATAAAAACAATTCCTGAATTTCTTGAATTTTTTACCTTGAATTCAACACATGGCATGATCTATGCAAATTATAGAAAATTGCTACAGTCTTATCTTCAATTCAAGCTAATAAAAGATAGATGTAGTGAAGACTTTTTGTTTCCCTTGTAGAGAATATTCCACTTGAGAAGTCATAAAAAAAATCCAGAATTTCTGGAATTTTTTCCCTCGAGTTCAACACATGGCATGATCTATGCAGATTATAGAAAAGTTCTGAAAGTCTTATCTTTAATTTAAGCTAATAAAAGATAGATGTAA
>CAKNYM010052900.1:208464-222448 GCA_932195095.1 Andricus curvator
AATTGACCCAATCTATATTAAAGCGTTTAGAATTGATCAATTTTAAATTAAAGCTTATAGAACAATCTTACTTGAATTGCTTATTGAATCTACGACTTTTTGAATCAAATTTATTTTCTGGAATAAAAATTGAAGGAAAATAGATTAGACTCACAATAAGTAATATTATTGAAACTTTAAATAACTAGGTAAATCAAGTTTCTCAAATTCTGCAAGATTTTCTGTTGAATCTATAAAAAATGTATTTCTTCCCTTTTCTGGAAAATGAACAGATTTTTTTTCTCTAGAGAAAGGATAATTAGTGCGCGCATAGCGCGCAAAATGTTCTAGTTTCAATGAAAATGTTTAGAATTGAACCAATATATACTAAACCGTTTAGAATTGATCAGTTTAAAATTTTAAGCTTATAGAACTATCCAACTTAAATTTTATATTGAATCTATAACTTTTCAAATTATGATTTTTTTAAAATAAAATTTGAAGGAGAATAGTTCGATTGTACACTAAATTAGATGATTGAAACTCGAAATTACTAGGTACATCAAGTTTTTCAAATTATGTAAGATTCTCTGTAAAATATAAAGAAAATGTATTCTGTCACTTTTTTGGAAAATGAAGAGATTTTTTTGTATAAAGATAGTGTAATCAGTTCCTGCAGAGCACTTAATGTTCTAGTTTTAATAAAAAATGTTTAAAATTGGACCAATCTATACTAAAACGTGGAGAATTGATCAGTTTCAGAATTTAAGCTTATAGAACTATCTAACTCAAATTGCTTATTGAATCTACGACTTTTCAAATCAAATTTATTTTTTGAAATAAAAATTTAAGGAAAATAGATTAGACTTACAATAAGTAATATTATTGAAACTTGAAATAAGTAGGTAAGTCAAGTTTCTCAAATCCTGTGAGATTTTCTGTGAAATCTATAAAAAAAATGTATTCCGTCCATTTTCTGGAAAATGAGCAGATTTTTTTCTCTAGAGAAAGGATAATTAGTGCGCTCATAGCGCGCAAAATGTTCTAGTTTCAATGAAAATGTTTAGAATTGAACCAATATATACTAAACCGTTTAGAATTGATCAGTTTAAAATTTTAAGCTTATAGAACTATTCAACTTAAATTTTTTTTTGAATTTATAACTTTTCAAATTATGATTTTTTTAAAATAAAATTTGAAGGAGAATAGTTTGATCGTACAATAAATTAGATTATTGAAACTCGAAATTACTAGGTACATCAAGTTTTTCTAATCGTGTAAGATTCTCTGTGAAATATATAAGAAATGTATTCTGTCACTTTCCTGGAAAATGAACCAATTTTTTTCTATAAAGAAAGTCTAATTAATGCCTGTATAGCACCCAATGTTCTAGTTTGAATGAAGAATGTTTAAAATTGAACCAATCTATACTAAAGCGTTGAGAATTGATCAATTTTAAAATTAAAGCTTATAGAACTATTTAACTTAAATTGCTTATTGAATCTACGACTTTTTGAGTCAAATTCTTTTTTTTTAAATAAAAATTGAAGGAAAATAGATTAGGCTTACAATAAGTAACATTATTGAAACTTGAAATAATCAGGTAATTCAAGTTTCTCAAATTCTGTAAGATTTTCTGTTAAATCTATCAAAAATGTATTCCGTCCCTTTTCTAGAAAAAGGAACATTACTTTTTTCTCTAGAGAAAGCATAATTAGTGCGCATAGCGGGCACAATGTTCTTGTTTCAATTAAAAATGTTTAAAATTGACCCAATTTATACTAAAGCGGTTAGAATTGATCAATTTCGAAATTAAAGCTTATAGAACTATCTAACTTAAATTGCTTATTGAATCTACGAATTGTTGAGTCAAATTCTTTTTTTTTTTAAATAAAAATTGAAGGAAAATAGATTAGGCTTACAATAAGTAATATTATTGAAACTTGAAATAAGTAGGTAAGTCAAGTTTCTCAAATTCTGTAAGATTTTCTGTCAAATCTATCAAACATGTATTCCGTCCCTTTTCTAGAAAAAGAAAGATATTTTTTTTTCTCTAGAGAAAGGATAATTAGTGCGCATAGCGCGCACAATGTTCTTGTTTCAATTAAAAATGTTTAAAATTGACCCAATCTATACTAAAGCGGTTAGAATTGATCAATTTCGAAATTAAAGCTTATAGAACTATCTAACTTAAATTGCTTATTGAATCTACGACTTTTTAAATCAAATTTATTTGTTTTAAATAAAAATTGGAGGAAAATAGATCAGGCTCACAATAAGTAATATTATTGAAACTTGAAATAAGTAGGTAAGTCAAGTTTTTCAAATCTTGTAAGATTTTCTGTTAAATCTATAACCATATTCTGGTTTCAATGAAAATGTTTAAAATTGAACCAATCTATACTAAAGCGTTTAGAATCGATCAGTTTCAAAATTTAAGCTTATAGAACTAGCTAACTTAAATTTGTTATTGAATCTATAACTTTTCAAATTATGGTTTTTTAAAAACAAATTTTGAAGGAGAATAGTTTGATCGTACAATAAATTATATTATTGAAACTCCAAATTACTAGGTACATCAAGTTTTTCAAATCGTGTAAGATTATTTGTAAAATATATAAAAAATGAATTCTGTCACCTCTTTGGAAAATGAACAGATTTTTTTTGTATGAAGAAAGTTTAATTAGTGCCCGCAATGCACTCAATGTTCTAGTTTAAATGAAAAATGTTTAAAATTGAACCAATTTATACTAAAGCATTGAGAATTAATCAATTTGAAAATTTAAGCTTATAGAACTATCTAACTTAAATTGTTTATTGAATCTACGACTTTTTGAATCAAATTTATTCTTTGAAATAAAAATTGAAGAAAAATAGATTAGACTAACAATAAGTAATATTATTGAAACTTGATATAAGTAGGTAAATCAAGTTTCTCAAATCCTGTAAGATATTTTGTTAAATCTATAAAAAAATGTATTCAGTCTCTTTTCTGGAAAATGAACAGATTTTTTTCTTTAGAGAAAGGATAATTAGTCCGCATAGCGCGGACACTGTTCTAGTTTCAATTGCAAATGTTTAAAACTGAACTAATCCATACTAAAGCGTTTAGAATTGATCAGTTTCAAAATTTAAGCTTCTAGAATTTTCCAACCTACATTTTTTATTGAATCTATAACTTTTCAAATTATGGTTTTTTAAAAATAAAATTTGAAGGAGAATAGTTTGAACGTACAATAAATTTGATTATTGGAACTCGAAATTAATAGGTACATCAAGTTTTTCAAGCCATGTAAGATTCTCTGTAAAATATACAGAAAATGTATTCTGTCACTTTTCTGGAAAATTAAGAGATTTTTTTGTATAAAGAAAGTGTAATTAGTTCCTTCAAAGCACTCAATGTTCTAGTTTTAATAAAAAATGTTTAAAATTGAACCAATCTATACTAAAACGTGGAGAATTGATCAGTTTCAAAATTTAAGCTTATAGAACTATTTAACTCAAATTGCTTATTAAATCTACGACTTATTGAATCAAATTTATTTTCTGAAATAAAAATTGAAGGATAATAGATTAGACTTACAACAAGTAATATTATTGAAACTTGAAATAACTAGGTAAATCAAGTTTCTCAAATCCTGTAAGATTTTCTGTTAAATCTATCAAAAATGTATTCCGTCCCTTTTCTAGAAAAAGGAACATGTTTTTTTTTTGTCTAATGAAAGGATAATTAGTGCGCATAGCGCGCACAATGTTCTTATTTCAATTAAAAATGTTCAAAATTGAACCAATCCATACTAAAGCGTTTAGAATTTGATCAGTTTCAAAATTAAAGCTTATAGAACTATCCAACTTAAATTGCTTATTGAATCTACGACTTTTTGAATCAAATTTATTTTTTGAAATAAAAGTTGAAGGAAAATAGATTAGACTTACAACAAATAATATTATTAAAACTTGAAATAACAAGGTAAATCAAGTTTCTCAAGTCCTTTAAAATTTTTTGTTAAATCTATAAAAAAATGTATTCCCTCCCTTTTCTGGAAAATGAACAGATTTTTTCCCCTAGAGAAAGGATAATTGTGCGCGCAATGTTCGAGTTTCAATTACAAATGTTTAAAACTGAACCAATCTATACTAAATCGTTTAGAATTGATCAGTTTCAAAATTTAAGAATATAGAACTTTCCAACTTAAATTTTTCATTGAATCTATAACTTTTCAAATTATGATTTAAAAAAAATAAAATTTGAAGAAGAATAGTTTGATCGTACAATAAATTAGATTATTGAAACTCGAAATAACTAGGTACATCAAGTTTTTCAAATCATATAAGATTCTCTGTAAAATATATAGAAAATGTATTCTGTTACTTTTCTGGAAAATGAACAGATTTTTTTGTATACCGTAAAGAAAGTGTAATTAGTTCCTGCAGAGCACTCAATGTTCTAGTTTTAATAAAAAATGTTTAAAATTGAACCAATCTATACTAAAGCGTTGAGAACTGATCAATTTCAAAATTTAAGCTTATAGAATTATCTAACTCAAATTGCTTATGATCTACGACTTTTTGAATCAAATTTATTTTCTGAAATAAAAATTGAAGGATAATAGATTAGAATTACAACAAATAATATTATTGAAACTTGATATAACTAGGTAAATCAAGTTTCTCAAATCCTGTAAGATTTTCAGTTAAATCTATAAAAAAATGTATTCCGTCCATTTTCTGGAAAATGAACAGATTTTTTTCTCTAGAGAAAGGATAATTGCGCGCACAATGTTCTAGTTTCAATTAAAAATGTTTAAAATAGAACCAATCTATACTAAAGCGTTTAGAATTGATCAGTTTCAAAATTTAAGCTTATAGAACTTTCCAACTTACATTATTTATTGAATCTATAACTTCTAGCAATAATTTTCTTTGTTTTAATGAAAATTGAAGGAAAATAGATTGGACGTAAAATAAGTCAGGTTATTGAAACTTGAAATTACTAGGTAAATCAAGTTTCCAAGAATGCAAATTTCCAACTTCGTCAAACTCTCGGGAAATCAAATTTCTAGATCACACCACAACAAATCGAATACACTTGCACTGCTCGATTTCGCACCAATAAGATTAAGTAATAATTGTTGAGTTCGATATCAACTTTATCTGCCCATGATTTTACCTATAAAACTTGAAATCATTCGACAATATTCGTTTTACCCTTTTTCCGCATTTACTTTTTACTACATACCATTTGTACGATCCATAAAATTCTATGGCCCTTTCACAATAAAAAATTTATTTTTACTGATATCCGAAAACTTCAGTTCCTGCCATAAACTTTCGTGGTAAATGTTACGCTGCATAAATTTTCATGCAGAACTTTGCCGTTCCATGAGCGCGTGAAAGTGTTTAATTGGATCAAACAAACATTTATTAAGGCATAAATACGCGTCGGTAAACAGAATATTTATATTCGACGTAAATCCAAGATTAGCAACGAGGATCGCAAAAATTATCCCGAAGATTAATCATTCTTCAGGTTTGCGCGTTGATTTTCAATGCGGCATAGTTTTGAAATTAAACCGGCTGTAAAAAAAAAAAAAAAAAAAAAAAACGAACTCGGTTAATATCAAATTTCATTATTGAAACTTCTGCAGGTAATACAAAACTTATTTTCATCAGTATTTAAAATCGCAATAGGTGCTGAAATTATAGTGATAATTTAAACATTAAACCCTGCGTCACGCTTTTTTGATAACTTTTTCAATAGCGGGATTAATTGTTTTAAATAAAAAAATTTACAAACAAAAAAGATTAAACTTCTATCAAAAAAAGTTGAATTTTTTAATAATTATTTGAAATTTGAAGTTAGGATGAATTTTGTAGAAGACAGTTGCATTTTTAACCAAGAATGATGAATTTTCAACCAAGAATTTTTCTACCAAAAAATATGAATTTTTTGGATCAAGAGAGACGAATTTTCGATTCAAGAAATGATATTTCCAACAAATTAGTTATTTTTTCTACTAAGGAATAATTTCTCAACAAATTGTTGAGTTTCTTCTCATATAGTTGAATTTTCTACCTGAAAAGATTAATTTTGTAGAAGAAAGTTCAATTTTCAGTTTCAGAACACGAATTTTTAACAAAACATTTTCAACCAAAAAAGTTAAATTTTCAACAAAATAGTCAAATTTAAACAATATAATTAAATTTTTAACATCATAGTTGAATTTTCAACTAAAATAATGAATCTTCAACAAAAAAATTAATTTTTAACAGAGAGGTTCAACATTCAACCAAGTATTTAAATTTGCAATCAAAGAAAATTAATTGTTAAACTCAAAAAAATAGATTTTTTACAGAAAAGAGTTATTTTTTCAACCAAGAAAAATTAATCTTCAAACAAGAACTTTTCTACGAAAAATATGAATTTTCAATCCAGATGGAAGAATTTTCGATCTGAAAAGAGGAATTTTCAACAATAAAGGTGAATTTGAAATAAAGTTGACTTTTTAAAGAAATGGTTGAATTTTCTACAAAATTATCAAATTTTTAAACAAAATAATTATATTTTTAACAAAATAGTTGAGGTTTTACTCAAATAGTTTAATTTTTTCTTTAATTTTTAATGGTTGATATTTCAGCAAAAAAAATTTGTATTTTAAATAAAAAACAGGCGAGTTTATCTAAAAAAAAGGTGAATTCTCAATCAATAATATAATAGTTGATATTTCAACGAAAAATATATAATTTTTAATGGGAAAGCAGTCGAAATCAACAAAACTGATGAATTATATTATCAACGATAATTGTAACAACCAATAAAAAAATTGTATAGCTAAATTTGAAGTTATGAAAATTGATATTTACCCCTAAAAAACTAGTTCAATTCTCAATTTTCAGTCAGGAAGATTAATTTTCTACAAAAAAACGAATTGATAACAAAATACATATTTTTGTACCAAAAAGTTGTATTTTTAACTAAAAAAAGAATTATTTTTTAATGAAAAACAGCCGAGTTTTACAAAACAGATGAATTATGAACGGTTATTGTAAAAGTTGATATTTCAACAACAAAAAATATATTTTTTTTTAAATTAAAAACAGTTTAATTCAACTAAAAGACGAATTTTTAACCAAGAAAGATTTTTTATTTCAGAAAGGAAAAAAATTTCAACCAAATTGGCGAATTTTCTACAAAAAAGTTGAGTTTTATACCCCGAAAAAACGGAATATATTACCAACAAGTGAATAGAATGTTATTTCCAAAATCACAAATTTTCAACAAATTATTTTAACCTTTAAGCCAAAACGACGATTTTTCTATTAAACAGTTGAATTTTCAACAAAAATTTTAAATGTTATCCAAATAGTTGATTTTTAAACTAATAGCAAACAATTTTCAATCAAAAATGGTATAGCTGAATTTGCCATTCAAAAGATTTATTTTTGAAAAATAAAAAAGGCATTTTCAACAAAAAAAGATGATTTTTAACTAACAAAATGAATCCTTAACTAAAAAGTTCAACCCAGTAGTTTAATTCTTAGTTATGAAAATTAATTTTCTACTAAAAATACGAATTTACAACAAAATACATTAATTATTAAATAAGAATGATATAGTTAAATTTGTAGTTTAAAAAAATTATTTTCAACCAATAAAAAAACCTGTTTTCAACCAGAGATGGATCTTTGAATAATTAAATTAATTTTCAACAAAGTAGTTCAACCAAGTAGTTCGATTTTTATTTAGGAAAATTAATTTAAAAAAAAAATGATTTTTTAACTAAAAAAATATTGATTTTCAACCAAGAATGGGACAGTTGAATTTGCAGTTCAGGAAATTGATTTTTAATCACTGAAAAACGAATTTACAATCAGAGAGATGGATTTTCAATTTAAAAAATTAATTTTTAACGAAGTATGTATTTAGGCCAAGTAGTTGAATTTTCAACTAAAACAATCAATTTTCAATCTAGAATAAAATAGTTGAATTTTCCGTTAAAAAAATTAATTCTTATATAAAATAAAAAAGTGAATGTGCAACAAAATACCTAAATTTGCAACCAATCAGTTGAATTTTTAAGAAATCAATTGAATTTTTAACCAAAAAGCTGAATTCTCAATGCAAAATTGAATATTTAAATATTCATCTGAAAAAACGAAACGTATTTTCAGAAAAATAGCTAAAAAAGTTTCATTGATTGAAAAAAAAAAAATAATAAAAACAAATTTAGAAGAATTCAACCGAATTCGAGAGATTTTTATTAAATTCATAAAGGATTTGCGAATTGAATTGAATGAATTGAAAAAAATATTCCACTGAATTCATTAAAATTGGAGTGAATTTAGAAGAATTCAAAGGAATTTAAGACACTTTGATGAAATTAATAAGTATCTTGTTCAATTATAAATAAATGAAATTTTCAAAATAAAAAAATGTCCACCAAATTAAGTGATATGAGACAGAACAATATTCAGAGTGAATTTAAAATAATTTAAATCAATTTTAAGAAAATTTCAATTTTAAAAACCACTGAATTGAATAAAATTCGGGTGAATTTAGTGAAACCTGAGAAATTGAGAAGGATTTTATCAAATTCATACAAATTTAAGGTGAATTGAAAAAAAATTAAGGTGATTAAAAAAAATCGAAGTGAATGAAAAAAAAAGTGGATTGAAAACAATTCAAAAATATTAAAAAAATTCATCTTATTCATCCAATTCGGAACGAATTTATAAAAATTTAAGGGAATTTAAAAGAATATGATAAAATGCCTAAAAATTTAAGGTGAGTTTAAAAGGCTTCAGGATGAATTGAAAAAATATTGAATTTAATAGAATAGAGTAAATTTAGAAGAATTTGAGAAAATTCAAAAAAACTTAAGGGTAAAAAAAATCCAATAAAATTCTTATGAATTTAGAAGAATTTAAGGAAATTTAAAAGCATTTAATATAATCCCTACGAAATGAAGATAAGTGAAAGGGTGTGAGGGTTCAGAGGTTTGACGACACCGATAATGCTCTTCGAACCGTGAAAAAGCCTGTTTATCGAAATTCACACTCTCGAGACGATTAGCTCGATTAATAATCCATTTAATCGTGAAATGAATATAGGGAACTGATCGAAGTGATCGGAAATGAGCTTTTGCGTAATGGCTCATTGTTTGGAAGATAATGGCTTCGATTATAAAGGCTAATTTCGCTATTTCAATGATTTAGAATTAAAAAAAATTTATAGCAGACCAAAATTTGCGGTATAAGTCTTCTTTTGTGCAAAATTGCAGCCGAATCTTTATTAGAAGCGCTCCCATTTATTTTAAAATTTTGTCAGGGGAGTGGAAAACTGCAGAAAACCAAAACTCCCAAGCGCAGCCGGTGACGTTTTGACTTCACTTCTGGAAGGTTATCGTTGACGTAACATTAAGAATTAACTGGGTCTCGTTATCGTTACCAGTTCAAAATGTAACTTTTTGTTAATTACTTTAAAAAACTATAGTTACTTTTTCAGTTACTTTTGTATTTTAGGAAACAATTAACACTTATTTCTATCTGCATTCAGGGTTGTATCAAATCACTTTTTAGTCACTTTTATAAGATAAAGTCACTCTAGTTACTTTTTAAATAAATATATTAACTCAGCCCCTTTTTTCGAAAAATTAAAACAAAGAAAACAAGGATTTTTTAACTTCAAGGTATTTTTTATTATTGCCTTTGAATTCTTTTGAAATCACCTTGAATTCTTTAAAATTCCCGAAAATCCATGCAATTTTATGCACCTTTTTGGGATTATTAATTTTTTCAATTCACTCCAAGGAATTTTAAATTCACCTTGAATTCCAATGGATTTTATCAGATTATTTACTAATTCCATTCCCTCCCATTCATTTGAATTCAATGGATATTTTGGGGATTTTAAAAAATTTGTTCTATTCACTTGCATTATTTTTCACTTATCTTGATTTGGTAGGAATTATATTGAATGCTTTAAAATTTCCTTAAATTCTTCTAAACTCAGAAGAATTTTACAAAAATCTCTGATGGTCTCTTTAATTTTTTTCTTTACCCTTAAGTTTTTTTGAATTCTCTTCAATTCTTCTAAATTCACTCTATTCTATCAAAATCAATATTTTTTTAATTCATCCTGAAGCCTTTTAAACTCACCTTAAATTTTTAGGCATTTTATCATATTTTTTTAAATTCCCTTAAATTTTTATAAATTTGTTCCAAATTGGATAAATAAGATCCATTTTTAAAATATTTTTGAATTGTTTTCAATCGACTTGAATTTTTTTTTCATTCACTTTGATTTTTTGTATTCACCTTAATTTTTTTCAATTCACCTTGAATTTGTATGAATTCGATCAAATCCTTCTCAATTTCTCAGATTTCACGAAATTCACCTGAAGTTTATTTAATTCGATGGTTTTCAAAATTGAAATTTTTTTTAATTGATTTGAATTCCTTTTAATTCACTCTGCATTTTGTTCTGTCTCATTTCAATTTATTTGGTGGACATTGTTTTATTTTCAAAATTTCGTTTGATTATAATTAAACAAGATACTTATGAATTTCATCAAAGTGTCTTAAGTTCCATTGAATTCTTCTAAATTCACTCCAATTTTACAGAAGTCAGCTGAAGTTTTTTGATTTTTTTCAGTTCATTAGAATTCGTTTGGAATATACCATGAATTCATCAAAGTGTCTTAAATTCCTTTGAATTCTTTTAAATTCACTCCAATTTTACTGAAATCAGTGTAATATATTTTATTTTTTTCAATTCATTAGAATTAATTTGGAATATACCATGAATTCTTGTTCATTTATCCTGAATTCTTTTAAATTCTCTTGAATTTATTTGAATGTGCCCTGAACTATGTTTTCTCCTATTTTGATTAATTCGATGGGAATTTATCAATTATTTAAATTTTGCTTAATTTACGCCAATCCTTTATGAATTTAGTAAAAATCTCTCGAATTCACTTGAATTATTCTAAATTTATTTTAATTTTACTGAAATCAATGGAACTTTCTGGATTTTTTAAAACTCATTTCAATTGTTTGGAATTTTACTTAATTTTTTTTAATTCATTTGGAATTTTCCCTAAATTATCATTAAGTTTTCCTAAATTCTTTTGAATTTCTTCAATTTTTTTTTTAATTGAATTGTCTTCAATTCTTCTGAATTCACTCTATTCTATCAAATTCAATATTTTTTTAATTCATCCTGAAGCCTTTTAAACTCGCCTGAAATTTTTTGGCATTTTATCATATTCTTTTAAATTCCCTTAAATTTTTATAAATTCGTTCCAAATTGGATGAATAAATGCATTTTGTTAATATTTTTGAATTGTTTCCAATCCAAGTGAATTTTTTTTTTATTCACTTTGATTTTTTTTTATTCACCTTAATTTTTTTCAATTTACCTTGAATTTGTATGAATTTGATAAAATCCTCCTCAATTTCTCAGGTTTCACTAAATTCACCCGAAGTTTATTTAATTCAATGGTTTTTAAAATTGAAATTGTTTTTTAAATTGATTAAAATTTTTTTAAATTCACTTTGAATTTTGTTCTGTCTCATTTCACTTAATTTTGTCGACATTTTTTTATTTTCAAAATTTCGTTCAATTATAATTGAACAGGATACTTATGAATTTCATCCAAGTGTCTTAAATTCCTTTGAATTCTTCTAAATTCACTCTAATTTTACTGACATCAGTGGAATATTTTTGATTTTTTTTAATTCATCAGAATTCATTTGGAATATACCACGAATTCTTGTTCATTTATCCTGAATTTTTTTAAATTCTCATGAATTTATTTTAATGTGCCATGAAGTATGTTTTCTCCTATTTTAATTAATTCAATGGGAATTAATTAATTATTTAAATTTTGTTTAATTTACGCAAATCCTTCATGAATATAATAAAAATCTCTCGAATTCACTTGAATTCTTCTAAATTCATTTTAATTTTACTGCAATCAATCGAACTTTTCGGATTTTCGAAAACTCATTTCATTTGTTTTGAATTTTACTTAAATTGTTTTAAATTCATTTGGAATTTGCCCTAAATTATTATTAAGTTTTCCTAAATTCTTTCGAATTTCTTCAATATTTTTTTTTATTTCTCTTTATTTTTTTTAACATTGACTGAATTCTTTTGAATTTAATCTAATCTTACCATTAAATGGATTTTTGAAGTTATATTTTAGTTTTTTTATTCACCCTGCAGTCTTTCAAACTGGGATTGAATTCTTCAGGATTTCATTAAATTCTTTCAAATTCCCTTGAATTTTTCAGAATTCACTCTCATTTTTCAATACACTTCAATTTTTTTTTCATTCACTTTGATTTTTTTTAATTCACCTTCATTTTTTTTTAATTTACCTTGAATTTGTATGAATTTGATCAAATCCTCCTCAATTTCACTAAATTCACCCGAAGTTTATTTAATTCGCCAGTTTTTAAAATTGAAATTTTTTTAAAATTGAGTTCAATTCTTTTTAATTCACTCTGAATTTTGTTCTGTCTCATTTCACTTAATTTGGTGAACATTTTTTTATTTTCAAAATTTCGTTTAATTTTAATTGAACAAGATACTTATGAATTTCATTAAAGTGTCTTAAATTCCTTTGAATTCTTTTAAATTCACTCCAAGTTTACTGAAATCAGTGTAATATTTTGAATTAAAAAAAAACATGTCTCATTTTTCAATCCACTTGAATTTTTTTTTCATTCACTTTGATTTTTTTTTAATTCACCTTAATTTTTTTCAATTTACCTTGAATTTGTATGAATTTGATCAAGTCCTTCTCAATTTCTTAGGTTTAACTAAATTCACCCGAAGTTTATTTAATCCGATGGTTTTTAAAATTTTTTTTTTTTTTTTAATTGATTTAAATTGTTTTTAATTCACTCTGAATTTTGTTCGGTCTCATTTCACTTAATTTTGTCGACATTTTTTTATTTTCAAAATTTCGTTCAATTATAATTGAACAGGATACTTATGAATTTCATAAAAGTGTCTTAAATTCATTTGAATTCTTCTAAATTCACTCCAATTTTACTGAAATCAGTGGAATATTGTTGATGTTTTTCAATTCATTACAATTCATTTGGAACATACTATGAACTCTTGTTCATTTATCCTGAATTCTTTTAAATTCACTTGAATTTATTTGAATGTGCCCTGAAGTATGTTTTCTCCTATTTTAGTTAATTCGATGGGAATTTTTCAATTATTTAAATTTTGCTTAATTCACGCAAATCCTTTATGAATTTAGTAAAAATCTCTCGAATTCACTTGAATGCTTCTAAGTTTATTTTAATTTTACTGAAATCAATGGAACTTTCTGGATTTTTGAAAACCCATTTCAATTGTTTGGAATTTTACTTAAATTGTTTTAAATTAATTTGGAATTTGCCCTAAATTATTATTAGGTTTTCCTAAATTCTTTTGAATTTCTTCGACCTTTTTTCTTGGAATTCTCTTGATTTTTTTTTAACTTTCACTAAATTTTTTTGAAATCACTTGAATTCTTTTAAATTTAATCTAATATTACCATTGAATGGATTTTTGAAGTTATATTTTGCTTTTTTTATTCACCCTACAGTCTTTCAAACTGGCCTTGAATTCATCAGAATTTTATTAGATTCTTTCAGATTCCCTTGAATTCTTCTGAATTCACTTAAAGTTTACTGAAATCAGTGTACTATTTTGGATAAAAAAAAAAATTTCGTCCAATTTTTCAATCCATTTGAATTTTTTTTCCATTCACTTTGATTTTTTTAATTCACCTTATTTTTTTTTAATTCACCTTCAATTTGTATGAATTTGATCAAATCCTTCTCAATTTTTCAGGTTTCACTAAATTCACCCAAAGTTTATTTAATTCAATGGTTTTTAAAATTGAAAATTTTTTTAATTGATTTAAATTCTTTTTAATTCACTCTGAATTTTGGGTCTCATTTCACTTAATTTTGTCGACATTTTTTTATTTTCAAAATT
>CAKNYM010052900.1:222458-267511 GCA_932195095.1 Andricus curvator
CAAAATTTCGTTCAATTATAATTGAACAGGATACTTATGAATTTCATCAAAGTGTCTTAAATTCCTTTGAATTCATCTAAATTCACTCTAATTTTACTGACATCAGTGCAATATTTTTGATTTTTTTCAATTAATTATAATTAATTTGGAATATACCATGAATTCTTGTTCATTTATTCTGAATTCTTTTAAATTCTCTTGAATTTATTTGAATGTGCCCTGAACTATGTTTTCTCCTATTTTAGTTGATTCGATGGGAATTTTTCAATTATTTAAATTTTGCTTATTTTACGCAAATCCTTTATGAATTTAGTAAAAATCTCTCGAATGCACTTGAATTCTTCTAAATTTATTTTAATTTCACTGAAATCAATGGAACTTTCTGGATTTTTCAAAACTCATTTCAATTTTTTTGAATTTCTCTTGAATTGTTTCGAATTTGCCTTAAATTATGATTAAGTTTTCCTAAATTCTTTAGAATTTCGTCGATTCTTTTTGGGATTCTCTTGATTTTTTTTTTAATTTCAAAAATTCTTTCGAAATCACTTGAATTCTTTTAAATTTAATCTAATCTTACCATTGAATGGATTTTTAAAGTTATATTTTAGTTTTTTTATTCACCCAGAAGTCTTTTAAACTGGCCTTGAATTCTTCAGTATTTTATCAAATTCTTTCAGATTCCCTTGAATTCTTCTGAATTCACTTAAAGTTTACTGAAATCAGTGTAATATTTTGTATTTAAAAAAAAGTTCGTCTCATTTTTCATACACTTGAATTTTTTTTCATTCACTTTGATTTTTTTTAAATCACCTTAATTTTTTTTAATTTACCTTGAATTTGTATGAATTTGATCAAATCCTTCTCAATTTCACTAAATTCATCCGAAGTTTATTTAATTCGACTGTTTTTAAAATTGAAATTTTTTTAAAATTGATTTGGTGGACATTTTTTTATTTTCAGAATTTCGTTTAATTATAATTGAACAAGATACTTAGGGATTTCATCAAAGTGTCTTAAATTCTTTAGAATTCTTCTAAATTCACTCTAATTTTACTGAAATCAGTGGAATATTTTTGATTTTTTTCAATTTATTAGAATTCTTTTGCAATATACCACAAATTTTTGTTCATTTATCCTGAATTCTTTTAAATTCTCTTGAATTTATTTTCATGTGCACTGAAGTATGTTTTCTCCTATTTTAATTAATTCGATGCAAATTATTTAATTATTCAAATTTTGTTTAATTCACGCAAATCCTTTATGAATTTAATAAAAATCTCTTGAATTCACTTTAATTCTTCTAAATTTATTCTAATTTTACTATTTTCCTAAATTCTTTTGAATTTCTTTGATTTTTTTTTAATTCTCTTAATTTTATTTAACTTCCACTAAATTCTTTCGAAATCACTTGAATTCTTTTAAATTTAATCTAATCTTATTTTTTATTCATCCTGAAGTCTTTTAAACTGGCCTTGAATTCTTCAGAATTTTATAAAATTCTTTCATATTCCCTTGAATTCTTCTGAATTCAATCCAATTTTTCTGAAATCAGTGTAATACTTTCAATTAAAAAAAAAAATTGCGACTCATTCGAATTAATTTTGGGAGTCCCATTAAATTATTATTAATTTATCCTGAATTATTTTGAATTTCTTTGCAGTTTTAGGAATTGTTGTGATTTTTTTACCTCCTGCCGAATTCCATTCTCTATTGTCACCTTATTTCCAGCTCCATTCTACTCAATTAAATGGATTTTTAAAATTTTATTTTTTTCTTAATTCATCCTGAATTCTTTTAAACTCACCTTAAATACATAGGCATTTTATAAAATTCTTTTAAAACATCTTCAATTCTTCTGAATTCACTGCAATTCTACTAAACTATATGGAATATTTTGTATTTTAAAATTTTGTTATTAAAGCACTTAAATTTTCTTTAATCACCTTGAGTATTTATGAATTTAATCGAATTCTTGTCCTTTTCCTTAAATTTCTGATAACCCACACAAATATTTCTTAATTCCTGATTATTATTATTTTTTAAATTCGTTAAAATCTTCCATCAATTATTATGAATTTCATAGAGCTCTTTCAAATTCTTTTAAATTAAAATAAAGATTAATCAAATTATTAATTCACAATTTGAATAGTGGAAGGGAAAAAATAGTTGCAAAAACAATAAAATTTATTGATTGTCATAGAAGAGACTTGTGAACTATATTTCGAAAGGATCTTGAAAAGCAATGATTTTAATAGGTTGCTTTTACTAAAAAAAATGTAACTAATCCGTTACTGATTTACAAAGTAACTTCATTACCACTACTATTTAGTACCAAAAAAAGTAACTTGTTACAGCAACTAGTTAAAAGAAACTACTTACTTCCCATCACTGGTCCACACCCATCCTCGGCATCAAGCTCTATTTTTTTCAACTATTTAAAACGAATTTTTGTTTTGAAAACTTTTTTCAATTTTTGAGTATTGCTCGCAAAAAATGACTCTTTGGTACCCAAAGACTGGACTAGATAACCCCGAAGGATTTTGGTGTCCTAAAAACGAATCCGTTATCCAAGTTTTTCTTATACGTCACGATTTAGAGATGTACTAACCCAAAAGTGAGAAAATGGCAATTTTTAGCAAAATTCCAGGTGACGGATCTTTGGTAGTTTTTTAGTTAGATGATAAAAATGGCAAATTTTCACTTTTAGGTTAGAACATCTTGAAATCCTGACAAATAGGAAAAATTTGATCAACAAATTTGTTTTTAGGACATGAAAATCCTTCTGAGTCACCTAGTCCGATTTTAGAGTTCAAATTTTGTTGGCCTGTGTAATTACCTATCATTTTATTATTATTATCTTGAAAACCTATTCATTTTCAACCGCTAATTCTTAATATGATCTGAAGAAAATCAAAAACATAATTTCCCGTGAAATAATTACAAAGTATGTTTTACTCTAGTAGAAAATTGCAAGCTTATTTAATGGATCCTTGGGCATTGTTATGCGAAATAAGAATGAATTTCCCCCATTTCACAATGATCAGTCTTCTGAAAAGAAATCTTGGCCTCTCTTAAATCTCAGTCATTTCATTCCTTCAGATTTATAGTCGCATCTTTGCTTTGAAAATATAAAATTATGGTAGCTCGAAGGCGGAAGGTTGTAGCTATGGGGAAAAGAGAGAAACCGGATGGAAGAATTTCTTCGACTGAAAAATGAGATCCGTCGCGACGAGCGACGTGCTGGTTCTCTGGGAAAGATATGGGTGATACCATCAACATCAGCTCGCTGAAGAAAAACTCATCCGCAGGGGGTGCATTAACTCTCTTTTGTGTCTCATGATTTTAACTATGCTAGTTGTTTATTGTTGGTAGCAATGCCACTAACAAGGAAAACTAAACCCTTCGGAAATTTTTTGGATTCATACTTCTCTCATGAATAGGTCATTAGTTATTATTAGAATATGCAAAACTAATGTATAGAATCCCTGAAAATAAAACAAGAATCCAACGATCAAATTTGGACAACCACCAGAAAATGCTTCTATTTCAATTCCTAAAAACAAAAAATTTGTTTCTCTGGACAAAAATAAACAAGAGGAAAGAAATGTAAAGGAAAATTTTTTTTTAAATGCAAAGAATTTCAAATTCTCAATGCTGAATTCACTGATGTTTCAAATGGTGTTCATTTTTTGAAAGTAAAAATTTCCAGAATAAGAAGTGAATTAAAAGTAGGTTTACAACAAGATAAAATCATTGATCTTATAAAACATCAGTTTTCCCCTAATCGCATATTTTTAAACAATGATAGAAAACATGAGAACAAACTTTATATTTTGATTGATCAACAAACTAATGTTCAAGAACAAAATTTAAATTTACACAAGATTTTTGAAGAAGATAGAGATCCTTGGTTCGTAAATTTGGCAGATGTTCAAATTTCTGATTCAGTTACAGATATTCTCGGATTGGGTAAAGGTTTTAGTAACCATGTGATAAAAAGTAAGTCGAAACAAATGATGGAAATCGTCAAAGATGTTGAATCAAGTATACACAAAATTCGAATATTATATCAAGAAGATTTCCGAAACAAGGTTTTACACTTGTCAAAGAGCTTTGTTAAGAATTGTTTGCACACTAGTAGTATTGATCGTAAAATTTCTGAAGATCTCATGATAACGAAAGGTTTCTTCAAAAACAACTCTGATATAACTTGCATGAATGCTCATAAAGGCAATATTACAGTTTGTATGAAGAAATCAGATTATATTAGGGATATGGAGGATTTACTTTCCAATCGTGATAACTTTGATTTATTGACTAAAAATCCGTTAAAACAATTAAGAAGAGACACTTTCAAGATTCTAGACAATTGGAGAAAGAGAGGACTTTTAGGAAAAGATGGACTGATACAAATACCGAAGACACAGTTCTTGCTAAATGTTATGGTTTGAGAAAGATTCATAAAGCTGGCTATCCTTTGAGAATAGATATTTCAACTATCAACACTCCCACGCAATTTTTAGAACAAAACTTTGATTTGATACTTCAAGACTCCCTTAAAACTTCAAAATACAATATTAAAAATAGCTAGGAATTCCAAAAAACTATTATTAAAAAAACTGTTCCTGATGACCATTTAATGATTTCTTTGAATGTTGTTGCAATGTTTTCGAGTATACCTCTTGCATTAGTTAAACAGGCAATTTTAAGTAGATGGGACAATAGAAAGACACGTACTCGATTAACTGAAAAAGATCTTACCAAAGGGATCGTTTTTATTATAAACTCAAGTTATTTCAAATTCTATGGATCTTTTTATAGGAAAACATTTGGTACTCCCATAGGTTTAGTCATTTCTCCGATTTTAGGAGAAATAGTTATGGAAGATTTGGAGGTCTTTGCTTTCAAGAAGCTAGATTTTAAATTCCCTTCTGCTCATCCTTTTCAAAACAAAATTTCAACAAGGAATACCAACATTCTCAAAGAAAAGTCATTTTGAAAACTGAAATATTTAAACAATATTTCGGAAGCCATTCAGGAGATTTCTTGAAAGGAATTAGGTGAACAACTCTGAAAGAAGCAAAATATCCTTCTAAACTTTTGATCATTTGTGGTAGTATTCTGGATGACATTTGATTAACATTATTTTTGCTGAGGCCTACAATAATTTTATTGTCATAATTATTGTTTTTGCGTGAGTCGTTTGTTATTTTTACACAAAAATCAATCAATATTTAACAAAGAGTGGAATTTGATTAAATTCTTAAGCACATTTGATAGAAATCCTGTAAAATTGAATCAAGCCAACTTCACCAAGCAAATTCTGTTAGCAGATTTGATAAAGATCCTATCTTATTCGATCAAATAAATTTCCACAAATTTTATAGACCTTTCTATCAATTTCTATGCATCTGGAAATCTTATACTTTTCTATCATCATTTTTTCATTGAAACTACGAAATCATATCCGGACAAAATGGTAGGACAAAGTAATCGATCACTCTTCTATCAACAGTTTCTCATTGAAACTCTATGGCATCTTATCGACATAAGACTTGTCTTTAATCCTATGTTTCGGAATGCCAAAAATTTCTATCAAATTCTATGCATACAGAAATCTTATATTTTTCTTCCAACAGCTTCTCATTAAACTACAATTACATCCTACCCATACAGAACAAGGGGTAAGGCGGTGTCAAAAATCTTTGAAATATGCATGACATCATATGTGAATGCTCCCGCAGAAATATCTAGGAATTATTGGGACAATAGCTTATTTCGCTTCGATATAGCATTTCTATCTAAAAGTTTGATAGGAACTAATTACCATTAGGCTGATCATTCATTTTGATAGACTTTCAATCAAAATTGTTTGTTGGAAATGTGAAGGAAATTCCTAAAGTTACGGATACAAAGAGTGCATTGAAAAGTAATAATTTTTTAAAAATTAAATGCTACCAAATCTTTTCAGAAGGGAGGCCAGGTAAATATAGTAGCTTCATCCTTTGATTTATGAATTACAATTTCCAGAAGAATATAATTTTCATCCTCCCTTCTTTTTCACTTCGAAGCGAGCTTTCAAAAGAAAACTTTCCCTGTGTCTGGAACTAAGAATTAATTTTCCCGGTGATTAATCGAACCGTGACCGATCATAGAAAACCATCTATTGACACAAATAACCGTTTGTTGGTCGAACAATCGCGAACAACTTTGGACTTTAGGTGCCTTCGAGGGATATTGGAATAGTGGTGTGGCCAAAGCGTAAGAGGCAAGGATAGAACTTTATAGTGGACACAACGGAAACTCTGAAAACTGAATGGAGGTGGTTGGATGGAGGAGACGAGGTGATGATGGCGGTATAGGTAAATGGCATTAGTTTGAGGTTACTAAAGCTTCTAGTTCTGAGACCCTCTATTTCTGACTACAAGCGAAATACTTGGAAAATGTTAGTGTATCGAAGCTCATTGTCTTGCTTGCACCATCGAATGAGTCAATTAAATGTTTTAGTTTTGATAGCAGAAGGATTAGCATGTACTGGAAGGTTATTAAACTTCATGAATTGGTAAACATCTTTAATCGATATCACATGAAGGCTGCACTTGAGTTTCTATGTGATCTCAGTTTCACGTACAAAGGCAATATGGAGCTTTTGAAAGCCAGATTTTGTAGAAATCCGAACTCACATGGAAACAACCATACCCGTATGTAACTTTAGTTTCCTCGAGTAATTCAGTTTCTATCATCAGGGTAATTAAATTAAATATTATATTTGTCATGGGACGAAAAATAAGAAGCGAATTATAAGAAAAGTTATTTTTGATATGAGTAAAAATGAATAGAAAAGTTGACAGGTTAATGATGTAAACTTTTGTTCGTAAGGATAGCACTATCTATATATTCTGGAACAATGAAGAAAAAGGTGACAATGACTTTTATGCAGATGTATCGTTTCTTCTTTAGGAATTAATTAATATATAATTAAATAATAAAGTAGCTATTAAATTATACAACAACTGGTCTAACTGAAGCAATAATTAATAATATGGTAGACTTATAACTAAATCTGACAAATCAACACAAGTTTATAGTTTGGTTTAAAATTTTGAGGTATGACTACTAGTTCGTAAACAATTCATGATGGAAACAATGACGGTTTATACAAGTATGTATCCGGCTGAATAAATTATAGTTCGTAATTTTTTTTTTGTACTGAAGGATAGACGGCAATAGACACTGAAGGTTTTTAAAATATTTTGTTTAGTCACACAAATATTGAAATTACTTACAAGAAGAGAAGTATTATCAGTTTGTTTTTAAGTTTATATAAATATAAATTTCATCATATTCTTGAGAAAATTAGAAAAGATGTTTGAATATTTAAAACCTCTCAAATTCCTTAAAATATTTTTAGCTAACTCGAACTTTTCTTGAAATTTAAAAAAATCATTAGAAATGTAAAGAATATGCCTTAAAATCTTCCAAATTTTCCTAGGAATTTTAAGCAAATTTGTTTATTCATTTAAAACCTTTCAAAATTCTTCCAACCCTTCTAAAGTTTTGGTTTGAAATCTTTAAAAAAGAATCTGCATTTTTAAAAATCTTTTACAGTTTGAAATTTTTTTTTCAATCTCTTAAAATCTTCTAAATATTTCTTGAATATACTCAATTTTTTTTTGATTTTGTAATCATACCAAATTGAAAAATTCTTCTTTAAAATCTGCTACTCTTTTTCGAAATTTAAGAAAATCATTTGAAATCAAAATTCCTGAAATATCTTATGAGTTTTTATTATTTTTAAATCGTTTCAAAACGGTAGGAAATTAATCTTCTTGGTAACTAATTTACCTTTTTGGTTGAAAGTTCATGTATTTCGTTGAAAATTAATCTCTTTTTGGTGAAAAAATTAATCTTTTAGGTTCAAACTTCATTTCTTTGGCTTGAAATTTTGTTTTTTATTGAAGATTAATTTTTTTAACTGAAAACTTAACTATTTAACGTTTGGTTGAGCATCAATCTTCTTCAGTTGAAAATTCATCCATTTGTTTGAGAATTTCTGTATTTTGTTGAAACTTTGCATTTTGTGGTAGAATGTTAATATTATTGGTGACTAATTCACTTTTTGCTTGAAAATTCAACCATTAGGTTAAGAATTCTACTAAAAATGAAAAAATTAGTTGAAAATTCATGTATTTTTTAAAAAATTATTCTTTTTTTGTAGAAAATTAATGTTTTTGGTTGAAAATTCATCTATTTCGTTAAAAATTAGTTTTTTTAAATTGAAAATTACTTGTTGCGATTAAAAATTTAACTTAGGTTTTTGAAGAAATTTTTTTGTATAGAAATTTAATCTTTTTGTTAGAAAATTTATTTGTTTAGCTGAAAATTTAACTTTTTCGTTGAAAATTAGTTTATTTACTCGAAAACTTATATCTTTGACTGAAAATCAAACTATTTCATTCATCGTTAGAAATTTAACTTTTTTAGTTGAAAATTCATCTATTTTTTTTTAAATTGTCCTTTTTTGGTAGAAAATTAACCTTTTTGGTTGAAAAATCCTATATTTGGTTAAAAATTATTCTGTTCTGGTAGAAAATTAATCTTTTTGGTCAAAATTTCATTTCTTTGGTTGACTATTAGTTTTTTTATTGAAAATTTAAATATTATGTTGAAAAATTATTTCATTTGCTTAAAAACTTATTTTCCTGATTGAAAATTTAACCATTCTATTTTTTGTTGAAAATTTATCCTTATTTAGTTAAAAATTCATCTATTTTGTTGAATATTTGTCTTTTTTGGTATAAAATTCATCTTCTGGGTTGAAAATGCAACTATTTGATTACATATTAATTTTTTTGATTGCAGATGTATCATTTTAGTTAAAAGTTCATTTCCGTTGTTAAAAATTTAACAAATTTTTTTGAAAATTCTTTTTTTTTACTAAAAATGCAGCTATTTCATTTTTGTTATAAAATTCATCTTTTTCACTTGAAAATTCACTTCCTTTATTAAAAACGCGTCTTTTTTAGTAAAAAAATTTCATTATTGTTATAGAAAATGCATATTTTTGTTTTGTAAATTCAAATCTTTTTTTTTTAAATTCGTCTCTATGACTTTAAAACTCAACATTTTGGATGAGATTTTTTTTCTTTGTGGATTGAACAATCTTTCTTGGTTACAAATTCAAATCTTATGTCGAAAATTTGTATTTTTTGGTTGAGCGGTTTTTTTATTGAAAATGAAAATATTTTTTGGTGGAAATATCAACTATTGCACTTTGTGTTGATAAATCATTTTTTTTATCAAAGATTCATCAGTTTGTTTGGAAATTTTACTATTTTGTTGAAAATTTCCTTTTCCTTCATTAAAAATTAATTATTTTAACTGAAAATGTTAGATTCAAATTTTACATTAATAAATCTTAAATTTTTGTCAGTTCTTTTTTAGAAAAAGGTTAAAAATGTTACGTACTCGAGTTAAAAATACACCCCCCCCCCCCCCATGCGTACATAACAGACCGTCACGAAACCAGAAACCCCTCCCAACTTTTTAATGTTACGTAATATGTGAGCGCTACCTAATCAAATCTTTTTTATTCCGTATGCCCATGTTATACATAAACGGTTTATGCACTGGCTCACACTTTCTCTTACACACAAAACTACCAGGTATCAAGTTGATGCGGCAAATGGATCAAAAGGATAAAACGTTTTGATACCTATATTCGTGATCAACTTGATACAAATTTCTAGATCAATTAACTGTCATAAAATTTCAACTAATAAACACATTATAACATTATTTAAACCTCTTACCTGAATGATGATCAATTGTTGATGATCGTTTAAAATTAAATTGTTAACCAAATTTTGAAAAAGAAAATCATTTACTTAGCTCCGTTTATTTTAGTTTATGATTACTGAGGTTGTGGATGTTTCTTTACAAATGTCAGAAAATCTCGATCAAGGATCGATTATTGATTTGCAGAACTTGAATTTGGCAGAAAGGAATGTTTTTCGAAAATCGTCAACTGTCATTCTGTTTTGTATACTGATGGTAATACGCCTTGAAGTTGTTCTCCTTAATTTTCATTGATCTTCTAAAGCGAATCATATTGAGTTGAAATTCTAGATCAAAATAGCTGCAACAATTTGATACCCCAAGTTTTAGTGTGTAGCGGCGCGTTTTGTTCGGCTACACTTGTGATTTTTCTCCTTAGCCGTTGATTATCAACGATTTTATTCCTACGCGAATCATTTAATAATGTTAAGCAGAATAAAGCTATGCTTATTTCAACACCGTCTACAGATTTTTGATTTAAAAAAAATCATGATTTCAGAGCGGTTCACCCCTCGGTTAATGATATGCTTTTTCCAGGAAAAACTATGATTGAGCATGTAGCCTAAGTCCCTTGCCACCTCAAAAAATTCGATTTCCAGGCCATAAATCAGGAGAGGTGGAAGAGTCACGATTGTTTCGGATGATGGGGAAAGTAAAGGTCCGATAATAATAGCCTTAGTTTTCGTGGGGTTCATCTGAAGTCCGTTGTTTCAAGCCCAACACATTGAGCGATCAATGTCCTCCTGCACTTGCTCAAGCAACCTTTTTAAGTAGGGGATTGGATCCTAAAGATAAAGATCAAAATCGTCAGCATATTTATGACTTTTGCAATGTTTGAGCTGGCTGCCAATCTGACAGTTTGCCTTTACCGTTTCTTTCTTGTTGAAATCGATTTTATAGATACCAGTTCAGCACAAGATAGCCAAATTAGATGATTTTAACGATCTTATTTTATAGTAAAGACTCTCATGGTTAGCCATATCGAACGCTTTAGAAAAATCAAATAATACCAGATTTATTATATAGAATTCCTCAAAGAAAACAAGAATTCAACAATCAAATTTGAACAAACACCACAAAATGCTCCTGTCTTTTTTATTTTTATTATTATCAAATCACAATATTTACCAAAGTTTCGGTGCTCACACAGCACCCTTATCAAGGCAAGAAAAATTATTGCAGGTAGGAACAGCGACGAAATACCGACGCTATCCCCTCGATACCTGACAACTAAATGTGGGTCAAAAGGCAAATCCGTTATAAACAAACAAGAAATAAGAGAAAGTCAAGACCCATGAAAACTTATTGCTAAATTTAATTAATCTTACTAGAATAACTTTTGTTTAATTTATGCAAATCAGTTTTTAAATTGATAGACAACTTATTTTGTTTTTTTAATATAAAGCATCTCCATGAATTCTCTCTTTCTCTCATTACTTACACTGTGTACAATTTCAACATTATCCAAGTCAAACTCATGGTCAACATCAACAAACCCTCTCGTATGTCTAGCAAGAACACTTTTATAACAACGTCCTAAACGAACATCACTTTTGTGTTCCTCCACCCTAGTATTAAGAAGTCTGCCAGTCTGTCCCACATAAGTCATCTTACAGATCTTGCAATTGATCTTGTAAACAACACCACCTTTTTCAAATTTATCTAAAGGATCTTTACCAAAAGTTATTATTAAATCAATTTTAAATGGTATACGGAAAATAGTATGAATATTAATTTTTTTCAACATAAATTCAATCGTTTTCGAAATTTGACAAAAAAAAAGGAAGAACAAATGTATTGAAAGAACTATATTCTCTCAATTCTTTCTCATTATCTGTAGATAAAATGTTACTTTGTTTGTTTTTGATTTGTTTAATTCTAATTGCGATATGTTGCTCAATCAACTTTTGTGGGTAATGATTAAGAAAAAGGATATTCCTAACAATATTCAAATTCTCTTTGTGAAATGAAATGTGGGACAAACCTAGAGCTCTGTCAACTAAGTTTTTGATTACTGCAATTTTTTTTTTGAAAAGGATGAGCCGAAAAGAAATTTGAAATTCTACTTGAATATGTACTTTTCCTATACCAATCGGTAATGATATTACCATCCTGACCCTTAATTACTTCTACGTCCAAAAAACTGATTTTATTATTGTTCTCTATTTCATGGGTAAATTGAAGTTTTAAATGAAAACTATTAAAAGCATGAAAAACTGCCTTTAACTTTGCTAGAGGAACACACAATAAGGTGTCATCAACGTACCGAAAGTAAAAGGGCAAAACAAAATCCAGCTTCTTGAAAGCAAAGAACTCCAAATCTTTCATAACTATTTCTGCTAAAATCAGAGAAATGACTGAACATATGGGAGTACCGAATTTTTGCCTATAAAAAGATCCATTGAATTTAAAATAATTTAAGTTCATAATGAAAACTATCCCTTTAATGAAATCTTTTTGACTTAATCGAGTACGTGTTTTTATATTATCCCATCTATTTGGAATTGCCTGTTTAACCAATTCAAGGGGTTTACTTGGAAACATTGCAACAACATCCAAAGAAATCCTTACATGGTCATCAGGATCAGTTTTTTTCATAATAATTTTTTGGAATTCCCAGCTATTTTTAAAATTTTATTTGGAAGTTGTAATTGAGTCTTTAAGTATCAAATTAAAGTTTTGTTCTAAAAATTTCGTGGGAGTGTTAATAGTTGAGATAATCAATCTCAAAGGATAGCCATCTTTATGAATCTTTCTCAAACCATAACATCTTGCAACAACTGTATCTTCGGTATCAACGGATTTTCGTTCAATAATTCAATGTTATCACGATTGGAAAGTAAATCCTCCATATCCCTAATATCATCTGATTTCTCCATACTAATGTGGGACTTATGTGGGACAGACTGGCAGACTTCTTAGGGTGGAGGAACAAAAAATTGATGTTCGTTTAGGACGTTATTATAAGAGTGTTCTTGCTAGACATACGAGAGGGTTTGTTGATGTTGACCATGAGTTTGACTCGGATAATGTTGAAATTTTACACTGTGAAAGTGATGAGAGAAAAAGAAAATTCATGGAAATGCTTCATATTAAAAAGAAACTAAGTTGTCTATTAATTAAAAAACTGATTTGGATAAATTAAACAAAATTTATTCTAGTATGATTAGCTACATTTAGCAATAAGTTTTCATGGGTCTTGACTTTCTCTTATTTCTTGTTTGTTTATAACGGATTTGCCTTTTGACCCATATTTAGTTGTCAGGTATCGAGGCGATAGCGTTGTTATTTCGTCGCTGTTCCTACCTGCTATAATTTTTCTTGCCTTGATAAGGGTGCTGTGTGTGCACCGAAACGTTGATAAATATTGTGCATGCTTTCATATTGTGATTTGATAATAATAAAAATAAAAAAGACAACAGAAATAAAAAAGAGAAGGAAGGGGATTTGGTTGGTTGTCTTCTCATTTTTCTTTCCTCTTTTCTATTTTTGTGCAAAGAAACCAACTTTTTTGTTTTTAGGAATTGCAATAGGAGCATTTTGCGGTGTTTATCCAAATTTGATCGTTGAATTCTTGTTTTATTTTCAGGAATTCTATACATTAACTTGATTATTGGACGTTAAATGGGACTTTGAATTTGATTTTATTCTAATTTAAAATTCTTAAATTTCAATACCAGATTTGTAATGTTCTTATCATCAATAGCAATTAGAAAATATTTTGTAGCTCTAATAGTTACTTTTTTCATACTGTGCTTAGCCCGATAGCCTGATTGTATTAGATCTATTAATTTATTTGTATCAAGCTATTAAGTAAGTTGCTTCTGGACTATAGTTGGACTATGGAGGATGGTTTGGGGACCTTAGCGACGGGGTGAATTATTGCGTTTTTCCAGTAATCCGAAAAAATACTAACCTGATGTGATACGTTATAAATATGGAATAGGATAGGAAAAAATACTGGAAGAGCAAGTTGTATCATCCTAATTGATACTTCATTAGTTCCTATAGCATTAGATTTGATTGCCAAAACCGTCTCCAAGAGAAATTATTGAACTTATCTCCATAGGAGATGATGAGAAAAAAGTGAAAAATACTTTGAAAAGCTCATTAGGAGGGAAATTCTTAACATTAGATTCATGCTTTGGTGGTATAGGGTATCATCGCCTTAATAAATACCAAATGTTTTCGTATTTATTTCTGTTTTTGATACAGTTATGGTCGTATTTATTTGCCCCATCTCTGAGTTTGGTTTGAAAAGTCTACTATTATAGTTTTCGTTTAAAATGCCTCTTGTTTGGTTAAAAATTATACTATTTGGTTGAAATTTTAATTATTTTTTTTTAAATGCAACTACACTGTTAAAAATTCATTTTTGCAGTTGAAGATTCATCTCATTGGTTAAAAATTTAACTATTATGTTGAAAATTCTTTTTATCTTTAATTGAAAATTATTTTTTTGAATACAAATTAAACTATTCAACTTCTGGTAAAAAACTGATCTTTTTTATTTAAAAATTCATCTATTTGGTTGAATTTTTGTTTTGCTGAAGGTTGGAGTCGTTGGTAGAAATTTTGTCTTTTTTGGTAAAAAAATATTTTTTTTTTTAAACAAAATATTTTTGAATTTTATTAATTAATTAAACGTTGAATTCTTCTTTTGAAAATTGATTCTTTTTCTTTGAAGATTCATCATTTTATTTGAAAGTTCAGCTCTTTGGCTGAAAATTTAACTATTTTGTTGAAAATTCGTTTTTGTTTTTTATTGTAGAATTATTTTTTCAACTGAATAAATATGTAGCTATTCTATTTTTGGTTAAAAATTGATTTTTGCTAGTTGAAAATTCAACAATTGGGTTAAAAATTCATCTATTTGGTTGAATTTTTTTGTGTGGAAAGTTCGAGTCGTTGGTCGAAATTTCGTATTTTTCGGTAAATAATGTTTTTTGTTGTTGTTTAAAACAAAATAGTTTTGGTCATTAATTTAACTATTAGGTTGAACGTTAAATTCGTTTGTTGAAAATTCATTCTCTTTCTTTGAAGATTTATCATTTCATTTTAAAGTTCAGCTCTTTGGTTGAAAGTTTAAGTATTTTGTTGAAATTTTTTTTTTTTTTTTTATTGTGAAATTATTTCTTCAACTAAATAAATATGTATCTATTCTATTTTTGTTGAAAATTGATCTTTTCCAGTTGAAAATTCAACAATTGGGTTGAAAATTCATGTATTTTGTTGAAAATTTGTTTTTTTTTTTATTGTGAAATTATTTTTTCAACTAAATAAATATGTATCTATTCTCTTTTTGTTGAAAATTGATCTTTTCCAGTTGAAAATTCAACAATTGGGTTGAAAATTCATGTATTTTGTTGAAAATTTGTCTTTTCTCGCAGAAATTTAATCTTCTTGGTAGAAAATTGATCCTTTTTTGTTGAAAATGCCAATGTTTGGTTGATAATTAATTTGTTTAAATTGAGGATTCAACTATTTTTTGTGAAAAATACTATTTCTTGGTGGAATGAATCTGTTTTTGACTTTAAATTCAAATATTTTATTATGTTTCTTTCAAAAATAATTAAATTTGTATAAAAAGAATTTTGGGATCGTGAATATTTTTTTATTTTTACTTCCGAAAAAGAACAATATGATTACTCAACAAAAAGTTTTTTCTCCTTATTAATACTAAAAATTAAATTAAAACATATAACATGTTTCGTTGAAAATTAATCTTTTTTTTTTTTAAATCGACTACTTCGTTTAAAGTTGAACTTATTTATAAAAAATGCTTTTTTTGTTAAAGATTCATCACTTTACTTAAAAATTCAACTATTTGGTTAAAATTTAACTTTTTTTGGGAAAATTGAACTTTTTGGGGAAAAATGTAACTGTTTCGTGGAAAATCAGTCTTTTTGTCTTAAAAATTCAAGACTTTCCTAGAAAATTAAACTATTTGGTTGAAAATGAAGTTTTTCAGTTGAAGATTCATCTCTTTTTTACGTCCAAGAAAGAACAATATGATTATTAAACAAAAAGGTTTTTTTGTTATTATTATTTGTTATCTTTTTCTTTTAAATCGAATCCTTCGTTTAAAGTTGAACTAATTTATAAAAAATGTTTTTTTTTAAAGATTCATAATTTTATTTGAAAATTAAACTATTGGGTTAAAAATTAAGTTTTTTGCTGAAAATAATATTTTTGCTTGAAAATTGAATCATTTTGGTAAAAAATGCAACTATTTGAATAAAAAATTAACCTATTTGGATAAAAATCGAACTATTGATTTAAAAGTTTTACTATTTTGTGGAAAAATAACGTTTTTGTTGAAAAATCATATTTTTGGGACGAAAATTCAAGCATCGTGTAAATAATCTGTCTTTTTGGTCCATACATATTGTTTCGATCTTTTTGGTTAAATTCATTTGGCTGAAAATCCGTTATTTTTGTCAAAAATAATTTTTTCAAGCTGAAAATCCAACGATTCGATTTTTGATCGAAAAAAATCTTTCTGAGATGAAAATTTAACTATTGCGTTGAAATTTCATTTGTTTTGTTAAAAATTCGCCTTTTAGTACAAAATTCATCTTTAATGGTAGGAAAGTCATTATTCTGCATTGAAAATTAACTTTTGGGTTAAAATAGAACTTTTTTGCTAGAAATGCATCTTGGTAGACTGAAAATACAACTATTTGGTTAAAATTTTAAGTTTTTTCAACAATTTAATTATTTTATGAATTTTTAACTACTTTGGTCAAAGATTAATCCTTTTGCTTTGAAAATTCATCTTTTATGGTAGAAAAGTCACCCTTTTTGGTTGCAAATTTATCATTATTGGACGAAAAAGAACTACTTTGTTGAGAATTCAATTTTCTTACAAAAACACCTTATCTAGTTGATACATGGTGAGAGAAGTGTGCGAGAAAGTGTTTGATAGAGGTAGAAGAAAGGAGAGGGAGGACGATAGAATCGACGAGATGGGAAGAAGATAGGAGGGGGTTTTTCAATTCTAGAGATATAGAAGACGGGACTGGAGTAAACTATGTAGAATGGAAGAAAAGGGAGATGGAAAGAAAATTAATATAAAGATGGGGGATGATGGAGGAATCAAAATATAATAAATGGTATAAGATGATGAAAAATGAAGAAGTACCATATTATTTAGACGAGGGATGGGGAGAGAGAAGATGGACCAGAATAGAGAAACTCAGATTGGAAAACGAGTTAAGGGAAGGGATGTATTGGGAAAAGTAAGAGAAAAAAAGTTGCAGAATCTGTGAATGGGAAGAGCAAAACCTGGGAACACGTATGGGAAGGATGTAAGAGAGGAATGAAAGATAAAGGAAGCTGGCAAAGAGAACGTGGTAAAGATTTTAGAGGAGGATGGATTGAGAGAAGAGTGGATGGAGTAGTTGGAGAAGGCTAGAGGAACGAATGAGAAACAATGAAAGAACGGATTTCAAAAAATGACAAAATGGTGGTACATGAGAAGTGAAACACTCTTTGGTTGAAAAATATATATTTTTCAATTTGTCCTTTTGCCTTGAAAATTCAACTAACTATCTAGAAGAAATGAAGTACTTTAGTAATTTTCATTGAGTTGGAGATTCTGTGGATTAACGAGAGTCGAGAAAGGAGGCAAGGGGAAGAATGTCGTTGAAGTTTATAAGGTGAGAAATTGGCTTGAAAATAGTTGGCCTATTAAAAGTGAGGGGAGTGAGTTCGGTGTCCTGGGAATTTTTGAAATTTCCTTCATCCCTTTGCAGAGCCAACGCGATTTGTTATTCTTAGCATGGCACATTCTCGCGAAAATACGAGGGACGCACGTATCTAACCTATATCCACTTTATAGGTACGAAGAAAGAATGGTGAAAACTTGGGGGTGGAGGGAAAGAGAGGCCCTGCGAATTCCGCAATGTCAGAGACGGACAGGACGGATTCCTTTGGGACTCCTCCTCTCCTCTCAGCCGGGAATATTTTCGATAAAATATTCTCAAGCATGCCACCTCGTTGGCTGTGTGTTTGCCGAGTCACGACGCCAGACGTCGCGACGACTCAAACGATTTTCCCATTGCGTTCGTCAAAGGGTCTTTTCACCTTATCGATTTCCGACGTCTTAGCTTTCACTGAAGAAATTGCCACTAAAAAATTCATAATTTGATTTTCTCATATTTTCTCTTTGGGGCTGTTCAAAACCTACGTTACGATATTTAGCAACTTTTTTCACCCCTCTACTTCTTCGTCAAAGATCATCATGTAACGTTTGAACCTTCCAGGGTGACGTCACAAATATGAACACCTTCCCTTTTTTAAGTAAATTTTTTTCTTCAATTTGATTTAATAAACGTGTAAAATAAAACACAGAACGCAGACCAAAATTCTCTCAAAACAGGGGAATAAGGGAATTAATGGAATTCACAAATTAAATATTCCGTAGAAAATATTTCTTCCCATCAAATTTGTTGACTTCTAGGACAAAAAAGATTAACTTTGAAATAAAATTTTGTATTTTCAACGTTGCATTTTCAAGCCAAATGACGAATTTTGTAGAAGACAGTTGACTTTGCATTACAAAAGAATAAATTTTCTACCGAAGATACAAATATTCAACAAAACAGTACAATTTTCAACAAAATAATTTAATTTTCAACAAAGAAGTTGAATTTCCAACTAAAATGATAAATCTTCAAGAAAAAATTTTCTATGTAAATAATAGAATCTTGAAAACAAAAAGACGAATTCTTACACAGAAGTTAAATTTTTAAATTAAATAGTGGAAGTTTAAATAAGAATCTCAATTTTTAAGGAAAAATATAATAGTTGAATTTGCAGTTAAACATGTGGATTTTCAACCGAAAAAGAAACAAATTTTCAACATAATAGTTAAATTATCAACTAAAGAGGTCTTAAACTAACGAAATGAATTTTTAATAAAGTAGTTCGACTTTCAACCAAGTAGTTGAATTTTCAATCCAGAAGATTAATTTTCTAGCAAAATAGATGAATTTTCAAGCTTCAAACACGAATTTTGGACGAACTGATGAAATTCACTTATTAAGCGTATTCGGAAAATATATTGATTCCCCCAAACAATATAATAGTTGATATTTCAATCAACAGAATTATGTTTGCATAAACAACAGTTACATTGAACCAAGAGTGACAAATTTTCAACCCAGAACTTTTCTATCAAGAAGATGAATTTTCATTCCAAAGAAGATGATTTTTCAATCATTTTTATTTTCAAACTTGCATTTCCAAGCCAGAACGACGAATTTTGTAGAATACTTTTGAATTTTCATTCCAAAAGAACAAATTTTTCAACCGGAAAGACAAATCTTTAACAAAAAAGCTAAATTCTGAACGAAATAATTCAATTTTTAACAAAGAAAATGAATTTCCATCTAAAATGGCAGACCTTCAGCAAAATAAAAATGAATTTAAAAACAAGTTTTTAGAATTATTTTAATTTTTAAAAAAAAAAAAAAATACTCACAAAAAAAAAAAAAAAAAAAAAAAAAATAGTTGATATTTTATTTAAAAAAATTTAATTTTGAATAAAACACAGTCCAGTTATACCAAGAAGATCCATTCCTAATGCGAAATATAATAGTTGATATTTCAACAAAGAAGATTTTAATTTAAAATCAAAAATAGTCGAAATAAACTAAAAATACAAATTTTCAACAAAAAAAAAATTGAATTATCAGCCAGGAAAGATTTTTGAGTTCAATTTTCAACCAAGTAATTCAATTTTCAATCCACAAGATAAAATGTATTTTTCACAAAGGAGTTTAACTTTGAAGTAAATAGTTTAGAATTTTAAGAAAAATGTATTAATTCTCAATAAAAAATGGATAATTTGAATTTTTCAGTTAAGAAAATTAATTTTCAACTGAACAAACGAGTGTTGAGTAGAATAGTTAAATTTTCAATCAAGTAGTAGAAGTTTTAAAGCACAACTTCCCTGATATAAAATCCTTAACACTCGGACGCGCGGTTTTCTATGGGACCATTATGAAAGGGGTACGACGTGAGTGGTACAAAAAATAATTTTTAGAATTTTGTTCAATAAACTTTTCAAAATATGAATTGAGTTTGAAGGGTGGATATTGAAGAGGGAGAAGAAATGGGATAACGTATATTTTGAAGGTCAAGAGGGATGTAGCCGAAACTTTCTACCCCCACTTACACCGAAACCCTTTTCCAGGGGCCCAAAAAAATCCACGCGTTTCGGGGTATTTTAAATTAAGGACCTTGAAAAGGTGGAAAAATTCAGTTGATCGCACAACTTCCCTGATATAAAATTCCAAAAACTAGGACGCGCCGTTTTTTTCGGCCCCTGGAACAGGGGTTCACTGTGAGTAGGGCAAAAATTAATTTTCACATTTTTTGTTAATATATTAAATTTGGTAAAATATTCATTAATTTTAAAGAGTCGACCTTGAACAGGGAGAAGAAATAAGTTGATACATATTCTGAAGGTCGAGAGGGATGTGGCTCATTCTTCTTTCCACTAAATCACACCGACCACTTTTCCAGGGGCCCCCAAAAAATCCACGCGTGTTGGGGTATTTTAAATTAAGGACCTTGGAAAGCTGGAAGAATTTAGTTGCTCGCACAATTTCCCTGATAAAAAATTCAAAACACTAGGACGCGCGGTTTTTTTGGCTCCTAGAAAAGGGGTTCAACGTGAGTAGGAGAAAAATTAATTTTCAGCTTTTTTGTTAATGTACTAAATTTGGTAAAATATTAATAAATTTCAAAGAGTGGACCTTGAAGAGGAAGGAAAAGTGAGTGGATACATATTCTGAAGATCAAGAGGGATGTGGCTCATTCTTCTTTCCCCTAACTCACACCGACCCCTTTTCCAGGGGCCCAAAAAAATCCACGCGTGTTGGGGTATTCCAAATTAAGGACCTTGACAAGGTGGAAAAATTCAGTTGATCGCACAACTTCCCTGATATAAAATGCCAAAAACTAGGACGCACGGTTTTTTTTCGGCCCCTGGAACAGGGGTTCACTGCGAGTAGGGCAAACATTAATTTTCAGATTTTTTGTTAATATATTGAATTTGGTAAAATATTCATTAATTTTTAAGAGTCGTCCTTGAACAGGGAAAGAAGTAAGTTGATACATATTCTGAAGATCGAGAGGGATGTGGCCCATACTTCTTCCCCCTAACTCACACCGACCCCTTTTCCAGGGGCCCAAACAAAATCCACGTGTCCAAGTGTTGGTATTTTAAATTAAGGACCTTGAAAAGGTGGAAAGATTTAGTTGCTCGCACAACTTCCCCGATATGAAATGCCAAACATTAAAAACCATCTCTTTTGGGCTTCCGGAAAAAGGGGTTCGGCGTGAGTCAGACAAAAATTAATTTTCATATTCCTTTAATATTTTTCAACATTGCTAAAATAATAATTAATTTTGAAGGGCGCACCTTGAAGAGGGAGGAAAAATGAGTTCACACATATTTTGAAGGTCGAAAGGGATTTGGCCCTTACTTCATTTTCCTCCTTCCTCACTCTCAACCCCTTTTCCAGTAGTATCAACAGAAAGCACACATCCTAGTGTTGGGCATTTTGAATTTGGCACCTGGGAAAGGTGGGAGAAATTAGTTGATCGCACAATTTCCTTGATTTAAATAAAATTCCCGAAACTAGGTGTTTTGACATTCTTGTGAACAAAAAATCTAAAAATGCAATTTTTTCGTTTTTTAAAAGATAATAAAATGGTTAATAGATTAATTTGTATTAAACTACCCTAAAAATCCTTTGAGCAATTGTAACTAGAATTCAAACGGAACCCCTAGGCGATGTTATAGGTCAATACTGTTCGTTGACCTTTTCGAAAGTATATTCTTTTTCCTGTGAAACTGAAGAAAACTGAATTCTGTACCCTTTTTTCCTAAAGCAGTTTTTTATTTTCTGTTTCAGGTGAGTTTCTCGGGGATCAAAAGTTGTCCAAGTTTTCTGCATATTCTGTGAGTATAAGGGAAGTTTTTGAACAAACATATTATTCATTCTGTCAATAGATTTGGTAATATTTGTTCTTTGCTAGACAAATATTTTCAGTTCAAACTTTCAGTAATATTCCAAGATTCCTACATATTATGTAGGATGCAAAATAGAAAAGGGGAATAATTGATTTTATTTTCTGAAAGAGGATTCTAGTGCATTTCAATATTGCAGACTGCTCTAGATTATTCTCTTCAGGAAATTAAAAATTCTGCTCGTATCTTGGAAAGGAAAACCAAACTTTTAAACATCCTAAACATCTTTTTAGAATAATCAAAGTTGTTTTGTTATTTAATTACTTCATATTTAAAAATGGCAGTATCAATATTTGTTCAACGTTAATAAAAATTCAGACATATTTATTTATTTATGTTCCGAAAAGTTTAGGCTGGTACTTGGAAGATTTTTATTCACCTAAGTTACGCAAACCATCGTTCTTATTTTTTTTTCTCTTTTGCCATGATGAGATGGAATGAGGGTGCTTCAAATAAAGTGCCCTAGAGTGACCTGTTTCGATATAAATATTTTAGAATCTTAAATGTACTTTTCCTTCAACTTCCAAAAAAACTCAAGCTTATTTGATAATGAAAGAACTTTTTCGAGCCATCTCCTAGTGAATATTTTAAAAGGCAGAAATATTTATTTTGAGCATAATTTTTTCAATTTGGTGCTTTTTTAACCAAATAGTTTTAACTCTCAGAATGAAGAATGATTTTTGAACACATAGTTTGAAAATCGTTTTATTTTTAAATTGCGGATTTGGAAAATTTTTTTCAAACATTTCGATTTTAAAAGTAAACAATTTTAAAGATTCATTGTGAAAATAAAAAATTCAAATCCTAGACTGCATTATTCTAGCTAAATCAGCAAGAAATTAATGAATTTTTAAATTATCACATTTTATTTACTTAAATGGTACAAATAATGTACTTTCGAAAGAGTATCCAATTCTAAATATTTGAATTATAAATTTGTAATCCTATTAAATTTAGAATTTTTTGGACTGTGACTTCTTCACATTTTAATCCACTTTTAAATATTACAAATTTAATATTCTTCAGCTTCAGGGCTCATTATTAAAATTCTAATGAACTGAAAATCTAGAATAGTAAAATGAAACAAAGTTCTCTTTGGATCGTCTATTTTAGGAAAATTTGCAAAAAGCTTCAAAGGATTTCAAAAGATTTCGAAGGAATAGAATCATTTTCGGGTATTTTAAAAGATTGCAATACATTTTCAAGAAATTCACAAATTTTCAACGAATTTACAAGGGGATGATATAATGTTTTTAAGGACATCAATGATTTCAAGGGATTTTAACAGCTCTTGATTTATTTTAATAAATTTTCTAGGTTTTCAGAAAATTTGAATAATTGTATGGTATTTTAAAAAATTTCGAACAATTTTCAATTTTAATGGATTTCACGAGATTTTATAATATTTTAGTGTATTTCGAAGAATTTATTCACAAAAATTCAGGGATTTTTAAGATTTTAACGATTTTCAAATATGTTTATCTAAGCATTTCCAAAGATTTTAAAGAATTTGGAAGATCTTAGCATATTTTAAAAAATACCAAAGAATTTTCAATTTATTTCAATAATTTGAAGGGGTTTCAAACAACTTGAATAATTGTATTTCGAAAAATTCCAAGGAATTTTCAAAATTTTTACAAAATTTCAAGAGATCTCAAAAGATTTTACGGACTTTGAAATATTTTTGAGTATTTTCAAATATTCCAAGGGAGTTTATAAGATTTCTGAATATTTCAATAATTTTCCAGAAATTTTAATATATTTTTCGGGATTTCAGAAAATATAAGAGTTGGTAGAATTTCACGGGATTTGGTAATATTTTATTGGATTTCAAAGAATTTATTCAGAAGAAGTGACGGATTCCGTAGGGTTTTTAAAGATTTGAAAAGGTTTTTGAATATTTCTGCAAATCTGATTTTTTTAGGATTTACCATAAATTAAATTCTTTTAAAGTGACTTAATTCTGCTCAGTTCAATGGATTTGATGAAACTATTTGTTAGTTTTTGTTTAGTTCATCCTAAAGTCTTACATTGTATTTTCAGGAATTTTATCAAATTCTTTTGAATTTTCTCAAATTTTTTGAATCTCATTTAAAACTCACTGAATTTAACGAATTCTTAGAAATTGCTTTCAATTCACTCGATTCTTTTTTAATTCACTTAAATTAGAGTATTTCTAAAAGAGGTTTAGGATTAGTACTAAAAAACTGAATAAATATTTGATAAATAGGAAATGTTTCCAAGTTTTCAAATATTATATTTATTATTTATTATTTATATATATTTATATAATTAAAACATTTGCTTATGCAAATCTTTCCTCAATATTTTTTTAATTCTGCAAAATTAAAAAAGTTGCCTTAAAATCTTTTTTTTTTTATATTTTGAAATATTTTGAAAACTTTGTAAATAACTTCTTGAAATTAAATGTTCGAAATAAAAAATCATTTTAATTTTTCCTAGGAACCTGAAAACTTTTTTTTTCATTTTTGTTAAATGTTACAAAATTCTTCGAAAATCTTTATAAGTTTCAATTTTTTCTTAATCGTTTCAAAACTTGTCAATATCTCTTAAACTTATTCAAATTTTTTCTAAAATTATACAATATGGTAAAAATTGCAAAATTTTGCTTTAAAATCTTTTACACTCTTTTTAAAATATTTGAGGAAATCATTAAAAATGTCTTGTAATGTTTTTCAATATTTTCTTAGTATTAATTACAAAACAATCATTTAAAATTTCCCCAGGAATCAGAACATTTGTTTTCATTCTCTTGGCACTCTGCAAAATTCAGCTTACCTAAGAATTTTTTTAATCAAAATTTTGTAAATCAAAACATTGTCTCAAAGAATTCGATATTCTTTTTCCACACATTTTGAAATCTCTAAAACTTCAAAATATTCTTTTAAAGTGGAACCTAATCCATTCAAAATTTTCCCACGAATCATGAAAAAAATTTCATCCCCTCAAATCTTTCATAATTATTGAAAAGCTATTAATTTTTGTTCAAATTCTTCAAAATAAGTTTTTGCCCATAATTTAATTTTTCTTATCTCTTTGAAGATGTACGAAAATCTACAGATTATAGTGTGGTAGGGAAATAATAACAACAGTTTTATTTTCCATTATTAAACAATCATTTACAATTTAAATTTTCTCTTCAATCAGTAATGTTTAGAAACTTTTAGAAATAAATTTTATGATTAAGTAAAATTATTTGTTTAGAAATTTTTGAGGGATTATTTTCACCACTAATATCTTGGAACTGACCAAAGGATTTCTAGAAAAATGTATTGAACATTTTTTTAGCACTAAATAATATTTTAAAAATCGGTTTTTTATAGTAAAACTTTTTTCATTAGCATAATTCAAAGTTGATGAACGGATATAAAAGATTCCTTGGTTCAAAACGAATCGATTGACCTATAATATCAATACATTTTATTGAAGACTTTGAAGTTATGGTAATTTATATATTTTGGAAATCGGTTTTTTATAGTAAAACTTTTTTCTTCAACATAATTTAAAGTTAATGCAGGAATATAAAAGATTCCTTCGTTCGAGACGAATCGATTGACCTACAATAATTATACATTGTATTAAAGAGTAGGGAAGTTATGGTGATTTATATATTTTCAAAATCTATTTTTCTAGTAAAAATTTGTTCATTCTCATAATTTAAAGTTGATACGAGCATTGGAAAGTTGTGCTGATTCAAGACGAATCGATTGACCGATAACATTGATATATTTTATTGAAGAGTAAGGAAGCTATGGTAATGCATAATATTTGAAAACACGTTTTTTTATAGTAAAACTGTTTTCTTCAACATAATTCAAAGTTGTTGCAGGAATATGAAAGATTTCTTGTTTCAAAACGAATCGATTGACCTATAATATTAATAAATTTTATTGAAGAGTAGGGAAGTTATGGTGATTTATATATTTTGGAAATCGATTTTTATGGTAAAAATTTTTTCATTCTCATAATTCAAAGTTGATGCGAGAATAGAAAAGTTGTGTTGATTTAAGACCAATCGATTGACCTCTAATATTGATACATATAATTGAAGAGTAAGGAAGCTACGGGGATGCATAATATTTGAAAACACGGTTTTTTCATAGTAAACCTTTTTTCTTCAACGTACTTCAAAGTTGATGCAAGAATATAAAAGATTCCTTTTTTTGAGACGAATTGATTAACCCACAACATTAATACGTTTTATTAAAGAGTAGGGAAGTTATGGTAATTTATATATTTTTAAAATCGATTTTTAGAGTAAAAATTTTACCATTCTCATAATTTAACGTTGATGCGAGAATAGAAAAGTTGTGTTGATTCAAGACGAATCGATTGACCCACAACATTGATACATTTTATTGAAGAGTAAGGAAGCTATGGCAATGCATAATATTTAAAAATACGGTTTTTTATAGTAAAACTTTTTTCTTCAACATAATTCAAAGTTGATGCAAGGATATAAAAGATTTGTCGGGTCGAAACAAATCGATTGACCTATAATGTTAATACATTTTATGAAACAGTAGGGAAGTTATGGTAATTTATATATTTCGAAAGTCGGTTATTTATAGTGAAACTTTTTTCATTAACATAATTTAAAGTTGACGCGAGAATAGAAGAGTTGTATTGATTCAAGACGAATCGATTGATATTTATACATTTTATTAAAGAGTAAGGAAGCTATGGTAATGCATAAGATTTAAAAATACGGGTTTTTAAAGTAAAACTTTTTTCTTCAACATAATTGAAAGTTGATGCAGGAATATAAAAGATTCCTTCGTTCGAGACGAATCGATTGACCTACAATATTAATACATTGTATTAAAGAGTAGGGAAGTTATGGTGATTTATATATTTTCAAAATCTATTTTTCTAGTAAAAATTTTCTCATTCTCATAATTTAAAGTTGATGCGAGAATTGGAAAGTTGTGCTGATTCAAGACGAATCGATTGACCGATAACATTGATATATCTTATTGAAGAGTAAGGAAGCTATGGCCATGCATAATATTTGAAAACACGGTATTTTTATAGTAAAACTTTTTTCTTCAACATACTTCAAAGTTGATGCAAGAATATAAAAGATTCCTTTGTTCGAGACGAATCGATTAACCTACAACATTATTACGTTTTATTAAAGAGTATGGAAGTTATGGTAATTTATATATTTTTAAAATCGATTTCCATAGTAAAAATTTCACCATTCTCATAACTTAAAGTTTATGCGAGAATAGAAAAGTTGTGTTGATTCAAGACGAATCGATTGACCCATAGCATTGACACATTTTATTCAAGAGTAAGGAAGCTATGGTCATGCATAATATTTGAAAATACGGTTTTTTATCGTAAAACTTTTTTCTTCAACATAATTCAAAGTTGATGCAAGAATATAAAATATTCCTTGATTCGAGACGAATCGATTGGCAATATTAATACATTTTATTGAAGATTAAGGAAGTTATGCTCATTTATAATATCTGAATCATCTGTTACAAACGGAAACACTTTTTTTATTGACATAATGCAAAGTTGACGCATGAATAGAAAGGACTTTTTGATCATAAATTTTCAAATAGAATGATTCTGACAATTTTTGTAAAGAAATCATGAAGCTGGGAAAGGGATAGGGTGCGACAAAACTTTTCCCTTCCCTTTTCTAGCTCGAAAAATTATCATTTCGAATACAAAATTCGATTTGATCGATTGACTTACAATATTAAAACATTTTATTAAAGAGTAGGAAAGTTATGCTCATTTATAATATTTGAATCATCTGTTTCAAACAGAACATCTTTTTTCATCGACATAATTCAAAGTTGACGCATGAATAGAAAATACTTTTTGATCATAAATGTTCAAATAGAGTAATTCTGATAATTTTTGTAAAGAAACCACAAAGCTGGAAAAGGCATAGGGTGCGACAGAACGCTCCCAAATACCACAAGTCTCAAAATTTTCTTTGTAAACAATAATAATCAGTAAAAAGGAAAAATATGGGAATTTTGAAAATGAGGTTTTGCTGCCGCCCTCTTCCTAGTTGATTTCCCGCAACTTGGCTCACGCTGAGGCTCACGTAGTCAATAAAGGGAATGCATTTCGGAAGTTTTCCAGTGTTCTCTCAAACCAGAGGCATTTTAGAGGGTACGTTTAGGGTCACGCCTGGGCTATCAGTTGGTGCATCATCCACCCTTCGACCCTTGATTCTCTCCCAGCCGAATCGTTTCCACTTATTACCCTCTGTCGCGAAATCGTCGAATTTCATCTAAGGATTTTGCGCATGCGCGCAAAAGTTACGCAAAAGCTAGATGCCCCAGGAAACTTTAGGAGACCGTCCCGAAAATCTCGTTGCATTAAATTTTGCCGCCACGGCAAAATTCAAATTGGAAGCGATCACATTACGCTCGGAGATACGTACATCGGGGAGGACGTAACCTGCTTTACGAAAAGTACACTTTTGAGTTATTAAATTACCACCCACTGAGATCACTTATCCCGAAATCTGTAAGCGAAGCGCTTTCCTCGTTGACTGCATTTCTCGTGAAGCAAGACTAGCGTTCTTTTATACTCTTGGGGAAACTACGTATTTTGATTTTTAGTGGGTACTCGTAACTTTTCAAGATTCTTCACAATTCGCGATGCTTGAGAATTCTGGAAAATTGCAGTAGGAGAGAAAAATTTGAGAAAAGTCTTGTCAGTTTATTTTATTTTGATATGATTGCAACCAAATTAAATTGAAAAATTGAGAACTCTGGGTTGTGCTATCAAAAAAAGAGGAAAATAAAAGGTTTGAAGAAGAGGCGGAAAAGGCTGGGACGAAAGAAGAGGTTTGAAAGGTAGTAAATAGAGAGAGGAAAAAAATGAAAAGAGTAAATCAAGATATTGAAATGGTATAATAGAAAAAATATTAAATGTATTTGCTAGTAGGGGTAGGGAGAAAATTTAGGGAAGGAGGAAAATATGGTAGGGAAAGAGACGAGGAAGTGGACATAACAAGGGAAGATATAGTCAAGGTGTTAGGAAAATTAAAAGATGAAAGGGTATGTGGATAGGTATCTGTAACGGTGTGTGTAACTGTCAAGGTGTTAGGAATAATAAAATATGAAAGGGCATGTGGATAGGTATCTGTAACGGTGTGTGTAACTGTTTTTTCGGAAGGGTTCAAAAAAGAAGTTGAGAAAAAAAGGATAAAGCCACCCAAGGAAAAAAGAGAGGTTTTAATAAAGAGAGTATCGGCAATTTGTAGAGATACAAGAAAAAAGTCAAGGTGTTAGGAATAATAAAAGATGAAGGGGTATGTGGATAGGTATCGGTAACGGTGTGTGTAACTGTATCATCAGAAAGGTTAAGAAAGAAGTTGAGGAAAAAAGGATAAAGCTACCCAAGGGGGGATAAGAGAGGGTTTAATAAAGAGAGTTAAATAAAGAGGGTTTTAGCAATTTTTAGAGATACAAAAAAAAGTCAAGGTGTTAGGAATAATAAAAGATGAAGGGGTATGTGGATATGTGTCCGTAACGGTCTGTGTAACTGTCAAGGAGTTAGAAATAATAAAAGATGAAGGGGTATGTGGATACGTATCTGTAACGGTGTGCGTAACTGTGAAGGTGTTAGGAATGATAAAAGATGAAGGGGTACATGGATAGGTATCTCTAACGGTGTGTGTAACTGTTTCATCGGAAACGTTGAAGAAAGAAGTTGAGGAAAAAAGGATGAAGCCACCCGAGGGAGATAAGAGAGGGTTTAATACAGAGAGTATCGGCAATTTTTAAAGATAAAAAAAAAGTCAAGGAGTTAGGAATAATAAAAGATGAATGGGTATGTGGATAGGTATCTGTAACGATGTGTGTAACTGTTTCATCGGAAAGGTTTAAGAAAGAAGTTAAGGAAAAAAGGATAAAGCTACCTAAGGGGGGATAAGAGAGGGTTTAATAAAGAGAGTTTTGGCAATTTTTAGAGATACAAAAATAAAGTCAAGGTGTTAGGAATAATAAAAGATGAATGGGTATGCGGGTGGGCATCTGTAACGGCGTGTGTAACTGTCAAGGTGTTAGGAATAATACAAGATGAAGGGTTATGTGGATAGGTATCTGTAACGGTGTATGTAACTGTTTCATCGGAAAGGTTGGAAAAAAAAAGTTGAGGAAAAAAAGATAAAGCCACTAAGTTGTGATCAGAGCTCAAAATGAAGCATGTTAAATGATAAATTTAGCCATTACTAAAAAATAAACAATTATTTTTTAATTTGAAGTAGATAATTTCTTTTTATTTGTATTAATGATTATTATTCATTCATTATTTAATTACTGTAAACGATTTTTCATGATTTTTTCATTCAATTATTATAGGCCTTGTTTTTTTTTCATAACAATTCATTTCGCCTTTTTTGGTTGAAAATGCAACCGTCTGGATGAAAACCAATCCATTTTAGTTCAAAATTAACTTTTTTGTTGAAAATTCAGCTGTTCTGTAGCAAATTCGTATTTTTGGCTTGAAAATTTAACAATTTTGTAGAAAATTTAACCACTTGGTTAAAAGTTCATGTATTTTGTTGAAAATTCATCTTTTTGGTAGAAAATCAATTTTTTGGTAAAAAATCTGAATGTCTAGTTAGAAATTCATCTCTTTTAGTTAAAGATTTAAGTATTTTGTTAAAAGTTCGGTTTTGTTGGTTAAATCCAAATTTTTTTTATTTCATACTAAATATTTTTAAAATATTAACTACAACATTTTTCGTTAAAAATCCAGCTTACTAGGTTGAAAATTTCATTACTTGGTTGGAAGGTAAAATACCTTCTTAAAAGTTAATTTTTTTGGTGGAAAATTCCTAATTTTAGTTGAAAATTCATTTTTTGATTAAAAATTGAATTTTTTATCTAAAAATTTTACTAATTTGTTGAACATTCAACTGGATGCTTATTAGGTTTTTTCTTAAAAAGGAACAATTCTGGGGTTGAGAATTCTACTGGTTTGTAGAAAATTATTTTTTTTTTGCTTTGAAAATTTGACATTTTGGTACAAAATTCAACTATTTGGTACAAAATTACACTGTTTTGTAGAACATTCGTTTTTGTACTGAGAATTAATTCTTTCAAATGAAAATTTATCTACAGCATTTTTTGTCGAAAGTTCATCTTCTTTGTATGTATTATGATGAAAATTCGTCTTTTTTGATAAAAAATATCTTCTGTTTTGTAAATTCGTTTACCTCTTGATAAAAATTAATTTTTCAACTAAAAATTCAACTCTTTTGTTAAGCATTTAACTGATTGGTTGAAAACTAACTTTTTTATGTAGAAGCTAAATTAAAAATATACTTTCGCAATCCGGCTTATTAATCAAAATATAAATTTAAAATGCTAAAACTCTCTTTAATTGATATTTCCATGAGATATAATTAAACAGTTAAAAAGTAATTTGTTTTTTTTTGATAATGAGATATTTTAATTCAGTGCTTGAAGTTTTTCATAAAAAAGCTTGTTAATTCAGCATATTTTAATCTGCAGGTGAATATCATTTTAACAGCAGGAACTTCTGTTTTCATTTACTTCTAGAAATGTAATTTTGAAATTGCGATGCATTTCATACCATCCAAAATGAATTATGTCTAAAATGAATATGAAATTCTGCTGAGTGAACTCTAATTTAGCTGAGCGCTCAATTTATTTATTCATGTAAAATTATTAACCCGAAAGAAGTTCAGCTTTTAACCAAGTAGTCAATTTTTAACCAAAAAGATGAACTGTGAACTGAAAGATTAATTTTCTACCCTAAAAAAAGAGTTTCCAACAAAATACATGAATTTCTATTAGAGTATATGAATTTTAAAACCTAAATGACAAATTTTTATTTAAAAAAAAAAATTATTTTATTAAAAATTTTTATTAAAAAGTTAAAAAAAAATTTTTATTAACATTTTCAACCAAGAAAGTTTCTGCAGTCAAAAGAGGCGAATTCACTGCAAAACAATTTTATTTTTGACCCGAAAATACGAATTTTCGACTAAAAATATAATAGTAGAGTTTTCGAACAAAAAGAATTAACTTTCAACCAAAAATAGTTTGAATTGTTAACCAAAAAGAGAAAATTTCTATCAAATGAGATGAATTTTCAACCAGAAAAAAAGAATTTTCAGCAGAAGAGTAGGATACTAGACTTTTCAAACAAAAAGAGTTAACTTTCAACCAAAAATAGTTTTCTTTTCAATAAAAAGAGGAAATTCCTGCGTTGAGAGATGAATTTTTAAATCAGGAAGACAAATGTTCAGCAATTGTAAAATTTTCAATCAAAAAAGATTTTTAGGCCAAGAAAGTAAAAAATTAATTCAATTGTTCAATTATTAAGCCAAAGAAGCGAATTTCCTATGAAACGGTTGAATTTTGAACCCGGTAATATAAATTTTCAACGGAAAAGTTTATTTTTAACCAAACAGTTTAAATTTTAACTAAAAAAATAATGCTTCACCAAAAATATAACAGTAAATTGTTCAACCAAAAGAGATGAATTTTCAACTAAATTGATTCACCTCTGACTGGAATAGTTTCAATTTTATTAAAAAAATTATTATCTACCCAAAAAAGCGACTTTTCAAAAAAATAGTTCAATTTTCAATCAAATAGATGAATTTTGATCAAAATATTTGAATTTTTAACTACAGAAGATCAATTTTGAAGCAGACAAGAAGATTTTCCAACAAAATGGTTAAATTTGAAAAGAAAAAATTAATTCTCAACAAAAGAGTTCAACTTTAAACTGAGTAGTTGAATTTTCAACCAAATAGTTGGAATTTCAACTGAAAATAAAATAAATTTGTAACCAAAAATGGAATAGTTAAATTCTAAGTTAAATACAATAATTTTTAAGAAAGGAAACGGGCTTTTTAAAAAAATAGTTGAATATTTAACCAAACAGCTGAATTTCTAACTCAAACAGATACAGTTTTAACCAAAAATGTAATATTTAAATTCTATGTTAGAAAAATTAATTTTTTACAAAGAAAAAAAATTATTAACAAAATAGTTGAATATTTAGCCAAAGAGATGCAGTTTCAAACGAAAATGATGAATCTTCAACCAAAAAATGAATTTTTAGCAAAGGAGTTGAATTTTCAATCAAGACAGGTTTTGCAGTCACCTGAGAAAAAAAATTCAACAAAAGTTTTGCTTTTTTAAGCCAAAAAGACGAATTTTCTACAAAATAATTTAATTTCTAACGAAAAGAAACGATTTCCTAACAAAATTGTTGTATTTTGAACAAACTAATTAAATTTTCAACCAAAAAATAGCTGGGTTCTTATTGAATGACAAAAGAGAGGAATTTTCAACTGAAATTATAAATCTTCAACTAGAATAATTAAATTTGTAGATAAAAAAATTGTATGTCAACAAAAAAAAACGAATATTCAACTCTGAAAATTAATTTTTTTTCACTTTGTACAAGAGTTTCTATATATTTATATAGTTTCATTTCCTACTTCTGGAAGATTTACAACTTCCCAAGACCAACAAGGAATCTTTTAGAAAATTTGTAATTTCCTAGGCGGAAGAAAAATTGCCATTTCCATATATTGGCCTATAAATCTCTATGGCTCTTGAAATTATTTTTTTGTTATTAAAAAAGTATTCCTTCAAATTTGAGCGGTTACAGTATTCATCGAAACTTAATCATTTTTGTTTTTAAAAAATGTAGCAAACTGACCCTCGACAGTTACTGCTCGTGAAAATTCGTTCTTATTCTCATTTTTTCCAAAAAAATAAAAAATCCGAAATCGGTATAAAAAAGTTGCATATCATTTGGATCCAATTTCGGAATCAAATTTGATCAACTGGCATTTATTATGTGACCATGACTTTTCGCTTTTCAATACTGCGGGGACATGATTCATCTGATGAATTAAAGTCTATAATCCTGTTTCTCCCTTGAAGGAAAATGTGAGTTTTCCGATGAGTAGATGGAAATTCTTGAACGGCATCTCCTTCTAAATGACAGTCATATTTCAGCCTCGAGCTTTTGTTCTTCGGCCATTCGTTGTCTTCGCGTAAAAATGCATCATAGTGTTGCTTTCCTTCTCAAACCCCAGGCTTTCGCGTTAGCGAGAATTCTCCTGAGTAAAATACCAGAATACTCTTGTTGGAGGAAGAGGAGACAAAATCGAGAACAGGCGAAGACAGCAGGAAGCCGCAAGACCATTTCGTAAAAATGTAGTGCTTTCGCTACTACAAAATGTGGTAATGCTGTGTTTTATTTGGCACACGAATTCCTTGGCGAATCTGAAAGAAAAGATCGAAAAACATAGCCACTGCGAGAAATAAAGAAAAAGAATTTTTTTTCATACTCATCTTCTTCATATTTGAGAATTTGGTAGAAATAGTCGCGTAATTGCAATAAATATTCTGAATTTTTAGTAAAGTACGGACTACAATTTTTACAAATAAATTTTTCAGCAAATAAGAGCGCCCGTTACGAACAATTCAATCGGTAATTGTAGACACTTTATACAATAGAAAACATGGATCATTTAGCAACTTCCACATTTTCTAGTAGTATTGGTCAATATTTTGTCAGCCAAAATGTAATTTAGAAGACCTTAGAGAAGTTCTTGAAATAACTGGGAGTTTTCAGGTCAACCCGTAAAAATTGTGTTATTTGTTGTATGGTTGAAATTATTTTATATCTTTTCAATTACTTTATTTTGAACTAGTACATTTATGGACTATAATTTTCATAAATAATTTTTCTGGAAAAAAGAGCGCTTGTTTCAAACAAATTATTAGATAATTGCAGAAACTTTATATAATAGGAAGCATTACTCATTTATAAGTTTCACTGTTTTCTACAGCAGCATGCATATTTTCCAGTAGTATTGGTTAATATTTGGTCAGACAAAATGTAATTTAGAAGACCTTTGTGAAGGTCTTAGAAGTCCTGGTAATTTCAAGGTCAAACCGTGAAAATTTTGTTATTGCGTTGTATGGTTGGAATTATTTTATATCTTTTCAACTACTTTATTTTAAACTAGTAAATTTATGGACTATAATTTTCATAAATACTTTTTTTTTAGGAAATAGGAGCGCTTATTGCAAACAAATTAATCGGTAATTGTAGACACTTCATACAATAGAAAACATTACTTATTTATAAGTGCCTTTATTTTATAAAGCAACTTCCACATTTTCCAGTAGTATTGGTCAATATTTTGGCAGCCGAAATGTAATTTAGAAGGCCTTAAAAAGGGTCTTAGAAGACCTGGTAATTTCCAGGTCAACCCGTGAAAATTTTGATATTATTTTGTATGGTTGGAATTATTTTATATCTTTAATCACTTTATTTTAAACCAGTACACTTTTGGACTAGAATTTTCATAAATACTTTCTTTAGTAAATAAGAGCGCCCATTGTAAACACATTAATCAGTAATTGTAGACACGTTATACAATAGAAAACATTACTTATTTATAAGTGTCTTTATTTTATACCGAAACTTCCAAATTTTCAAGTAGTGTTGGTCAATATTTGGGCAGACGAAATGTAATTTCGAAGGTCTTAGAGAAGTTCTTAGAAGATCTGGTAATTTCCAGGCCAACCCGTGAAAGTTTTGTTATTATTTTGTATGGTTAGAATTATTTTATATCTTTAATCACTTTATTTTAAACTAGTACACTTTTGGACTGTAATTTTTTTAAATACTTTCTTTAGTAAATAATAGCGCCCATAGCAAACAAATTAATCGGTAATTGTAGACATTTTATATAATAGAAAGCATTACTTATTTATAAGTTTTTTTATTTCATACAGCATTAATATACAATTTTTATACAATTATTAAACAATTTCAGTTTTTTTTTTTAATTTGATAATGAGACACTTTAGTTACGCACTTAAATAATCTGATCGAAGTGAAAAAAAAGTGAAATTCGCCTTTCTAAGAGGGGAAACTACCCTTACGTTAGTTCCGGTTTTAAATTTCATGCAATGATCATTATTATTTGCAATAAATACTTAAATTGATATGCAAAACTAATTTGTGTTGCGTATTATTCTCATCCACCACTCGATAGGTCAAGGGGGTGAAAACAACCCCTAATGTGACCCCCAGAAAGAATTGTTTGATTTCCAACTATAAACAGACACATAATTGAAACCAAATAAGTGCCAATTAATTAAGCGTCATTTAGAAATGTTATCAATTGAAATTTGGGGAAGCGGTGACTTTTAGAGGTTTTTTTCATCCCTTTTACGTATCGAGTAGCAGATGAGAACAATACGCAACACACATTTTTTGCATATCAATTTAAATATTTATTGCAAATAATAATGAGCATGGTATGAAATTTCAAAGTGGAACTAACCTAAGGGTAGTTTACCCTCTTAGAAGGGCGCATTCCACTTTTTTTGCCCTTCGATCAGAATATTAAAGTGCCTACCTAAAGTGTCTCACCATCCGATTCCAAAAAAAAACTGAAATTGTTTTTTTGTATGAATACTTTAATGAATAGAATAGAGGGGTATTTTACGCATTGAAGATTTTTTTTCACAAAAATGCTGAAATACGTTAACATTAATTTTCTCTTAACTTTATAATAGTATAGTTTTTTCGCAGATTTAATGAAAGTGTGAATTTTTATAACGAAAAATTTGACAGAAATATTAGTTTTTGCCTCCTTAAACATAGGGGTAGCATCCCCCAATGGTCACAATACACTGCATATATTTTAAATTCAAAGGGAAATCAAATTCAATTGATTTAAAAGAAAATAATTGATTAGTTCACATTCAAATTGAAAAAAATAATTTTTTGGTGGGAACTTTAAGGGTTGTTTTCACCCCTTCGAAATGTTTTTCCGCAGATAAAAAAGACACGTGTCGCTAAGTTTTTGATGTCCTTAAACAAATATAAATTTGGAGAAAATCGAAGGGGTACACTTCGAAAGGTTTCCTTGTTAAAAGACCTGGTAATTTCCAGGTCAAACCGCGAAAATTTTGTTATTATATTGTATGGCTGACATTATTGTATATCTTTTCAACTATTTTTTTTAAACTAGTACATTTATGGACTATAATTTTCATGATAACTTTTTTTTAGGAAAAAGCACTGCTTATTGCATAAAAATTAATAGATAATTGCAGACACTTTATATAATAGGAAGCATTACTTATTTATAAGTTTCTTTATTTTCTATAGCAGCATCCACATTTTCCAGTAGTGTTGGTCAATATTTGGTTAGCCTGAATGTAATTTAGAAGGCTTTAGAGAGGGTCGTAGAATACCTGGTAATTTCCAGGTCAACCCGTAAAAATTTTGTTATTTGTTGTATGGTAGGAATTATTTTATATCTTCAATCACTTTATTTGAAACTAGTACACTTTTGGACTAGAATTTTTATAAATACTTTCTTTAGTAAATAAGAGCGCCCGTTGAAAACAAATTAATCGGTAATTGTAGACACTTTATACGATAGAAAACACTATTTATTTATAAGTTACTTTCTTTCTATAACAGCATCCACATTTTCCAGTAGTATTGGTCAATATTTGGTCAGCCTCAATGTAATTTAGAGGGCCTTAGAGAAGGTCTTAGAAGAACTGGTAATTTCCAGGTCAAACTGTGAAAATTTTGTTATTATGTCGTATGGTTGGAATTATTTTACATCTTTAATCACTTTATTCTAAAGTAGTATACTCTTGGACTAGAATTTTTATAAATACATTCTTTAGTAAATAAGAGCGCCCATTGCAAACAAATTAATCGGTAATTCCAGACACTTCATACAATAGAAAAGATTACTTATTTGTAATTGTCTTTATTTTATACAGCAACTTTCACATTTTCCAGTAGTATTGGTCAATATTTTGGCAGGCGAAATGGAATTTAGAAGGCCTTAGAAAACCTGGTAATTTCCAGGTCAACCCGTGAAAATTTTGTTATGATGTTGTATGGTTGGAATTATTTTATATCTTTAATCACTTTATTTTATACTGGTATATTTATGGACTATAATTTTCATAAATACTTTTTTTAGGACAAAGGAGCTCTTATTGCGAACGAATTGATAGATAATTGCAGACAAGTTATATATAGTAGGAAGCATTACTTATTTATAAGTTTTTTTATTTTCTATAGCAGCATCCACATTTTCCAGTAGTATTGGTCAATATTTTGTCAGAAGAAATGTAATTTAGAAGGCCTTAGAGAGGGTGAAAATTTTGTTATTATGTTGTATGGTTGAAATTATTTTATATCTTTTCAATTATTTTATTTTAAACTAGTACATTTAAGCACTCAAATTTTCATGAATACTTTTTTTAGGAAAGAAGAGCACCCTCACATTCTCAAGTAGTATTGGTCAAGGTTTGGTGACCCTCAATGAAATTTAGTAGGTCTAAAAGAAGGTCTGAGAAGGGCAGAGAATTTTCAGGTCAAACTGTGAAATTTTTTTTTAATTGCGTTTTATGTTTGAAACTATCTTACATTTCTTCAATGACTTTATTTTAAAGCCGCAAATGTAGGAACTACAATTTTTATAAATACATTTTTGTGTAAATAAGAGAGCCCTTGCAAAGAATTTAATCGTTAACTGCAGATACTTTATCTAATAGGAAACATTATTTATTTATAAGTCTCTTTATTTTACATAGCAACCTTCCCATCCTCGAGTAGTCAATATTTGGTCAGCCGAAATGTAATTTATCTTATATCTCGATTGTATGTTTGAAACTATTTCATATGTTTTCAATTACTTTTTACTTTATTATAAAAAAATAAGTGTACGGACTAGAATTTTTATAAACACGTTTTTATGAGATGAGATCGCACGTTGCAAATAAATTAATCCGTAATTGCAAACACTATATATAATGTGAAAAATTATTCATTTATAAGTTACTCTATATAGCAATATTCACATTCCAGAGTAGTATTGATCAAGATTTGATCAGCCTGAATGTAATTTAGAAGGCCTTAGGGAAGTTTTTATAAGGCCTGGTAATTTGCAGGTTAACCTGTGAATCTGTTTTTATTATATTGTAATAAATGCATGGTCATTAATGTATGGTTTAGAATTTGTACACAAACTTTTTTTTAGGTAATAAGAGGGCCCGCGTTAAACAAATTAATCGGCAATTGCAGACACTTTATATGATATCAAACATTTATTTGTAAGTTTCTCTATTTTGTATAGCAACCGCCCAATTCTACAGTAGTATTGGTCAATATTCTGTCAGCCAAAATAGTATTTATCTTATATCTCTATCGCATGTTTGAAACTATTATATATTTTTTCAATTAATTTATTTTAAAGTCATAAATGTATTGTCTAGAATTTTCATAAATACTTTTTTCTGTAGAAAATAAGAGCGTCCGTTGCAAGAAAATTAATTGGTAATTGCAGACACTTTATATAATAGGGACCATGCATTTTCTATAAGTTTCTTTATTTCATATTCTTATATATTATAAGACCCAAAATAGACCTAGGATCCAAAATCAACATAGGACCAAAAATTGACATAGGACCTAATTCTGACATAGGGCCCAACATAGCCAATATTTTTCCAGTAGTATCGGTCAAGATTTTGTCAGCCTCAATGGGATTTAGCAGGCCTCAGGGAAGGTCTCAGAAGACCTGTGACTTCTCAGTTTAACCCATCAAAATTTCATTATGTTGTATGATTGAAAGTATTTTATCTTTTCAATTAATCCATTTTAAACTAGTCCATGTATGGACCAGAATTTTATAAATACTATTGTAAGAGATAAGGTCGCAGGTTGCAAATAAATTAATCCGTAATTTCAGACAATTAACATAACAGAAAACATTATTATTTCAAAAGTTTCTTTATTTTATATAGCAACGTCCACATTCTACAGTAGTAATAATCAATATTTGGCCAGCCATAGTGTAATTTATACTCTATGTTCAAAATTATTTTATACTCTTTTAATTTATTTATTTTAAATTCGTAAATGTATGGACTAGAATTTCTATAAACAGTTTTTAGAAGAAAAGAGCGCACGTTGCAAATAAAATAATCCGTGATTACTGTATAGAGCCCTTTGAGTTTTATAGACAGGAGATTTTTCTGTGTCGGTTTTACAACCTTGCAATCTTGGAGGGTGAAGAAATAAGGTAGAAAACGAGTTGCTGCATGAAATGACAGTGTAAAGCAAATAGCCTGAAGTGGACTGAAACTTGACCCTCGTTTAAGTTCACGAAGGGCCAACCTCAATAAACTTGTGAGAATAAGCCTCGGAAATGCGGAGATTGCTGTTTTGTGTAAGCCGCAGGCAGAATTATGACTTGAAGAATGAAGACATTCTGGAGAATGCTGGGTTACATGCAAACATTTGCAATTCCGGTTTCCTCGTTAAGTAATGAATTTCACTCCACGCTTACACAGATTTATCTGTTTATACACTTATTAAGTAAAGCTGTAATTTGAACATTTTAGATTATTATTATAATAAATTTAAGGACTTCAAGGTATAAATAACTAGTTCAATTACAGTGATATAGATGAAAGTAAATATAATGTGAAATACTTTTTATGATCGAATATTAGTTCTCTATTGCTGGTATCAAATAAAGCTTTCACTAATTTCAATCTTAAAATTCAAAAATAGAATTAATTAGAAAGTTGTAATTAAACTGAGAAAGTTTATGCTTTCTCGAAATAATAAATAGTTTGAAATTCATTCTGTTATTATAATTCTAGTACATACATATTCTGGTGAATTTTAGTGAAAAATTTAATAGATTTTTTATTTTTGATGGTTTATCAGAGACCAGCATTAAATCCACGCGTGCATTTATATTTTCTAACGTAAAAAATATGAATAGTTGAAAAATCCACCACTAAGCAAATTTTTAAAGTATTAAGTTTTGGAATGAATCGAAATAATAATTAGTAATTAATAATTTAGAATTGAAAGCGTTTAAAATTAAAGAAAAAATTAATTGCACGTTTTTCATTTGGAAACGTTTCAAATCAAACAATTTTAGATCAGGCAAAATTTAAGAAAAAAGTCAAATATTTCAAATGGAATGTGAATTATACGAACATGAATATTTCTATATAAAATCGTATGAATTTGAACATTTTGAAATTAAAAGTGTTTGAAATTAAAAATTTTTGAATAAGTTAATCTCAAAATTTATAATTTCAGACCAAATATTTTTAACTTGGACAATCTCATTAAGAAGGAGTTAAAACTTTATAATTTATTATCTAAAGCGTTCAAAATTGAATAATTTTATTTTGAATTGAAGAATCTTCAAACAGAATTATTTGTATTTCAAAGAAATGAAAATTGTATCATTTCTGAAAAAAGCCTTTGAAACTGAATAATTGAAAACTGAAAACTTTTAAATTTGAAGAATTATCAATGCAAAGCGATTAAAATTTCATGATTCAAAAGTCAAAACTAAACTGAATGTCTTAAAGTCAAAGTTTCTGAAATTTTAGAATTCCAAATTGTTATTACATAAAAAAATATAATTTAACAAAAAAATTAATCTGACAAATTGTTCGAAGATGAAACAAAAATCGTAGTTTTCGCTGTTCAAATCAAAAAATTTTTATACTCATGAACCTTTAAAGTTAAAATATTTTTAAAAAACGTTCAAAATAAACAGTATTTCAACTGGGAAACATTTAAAATTAAACAAATCCAAACTGAAAATATTTTAGTCACCAAGAATTCAGAACTCTAAAATTTTAATTATTCAAAATGAAAGAAATTATTCAATTACAGATGGCAATAATTTCAAATAATTTGATTTTCATCTATTTTGATTTTGAAGGACACATTTTTAATTTTTTCATTTAGAATTATTATTCATTCTTGAAATTTTACAGTAAAAAATTTGTGAAATTAGAATTTTTTTCAAATATTTAAATAAAAATTGGAAAATTTAAAAATACTAAATTCAAAACTAAAAATCGAAAAAAAGACAAAATAAGATTGTTATATAATTCTAATGTTTAAAATTTTCACAATTTTAAGCCTAGCGATGAGAATTTTTTTTCAAGTTGAGTTTGAAATGTTCAATATTTTGGAACACTTTAGAATAAAAAATAATTCAACGTTTAACGCCTCGTTTCAAAATGTTTTCATTTTTAAAGCTTATATTTGAGAAATTATTTTAGAAGTGTTCATTGTTATGAATTTATTTCAGAGGAAATTAATTCAAAATTGTTTAGTTATGAATTCCTTATGCCGAAAATTGTGCATCTAATAAGCACTAACTCTTTCAATTTGATATTCCATAATTCCGACGAAATTAAAAACCAGATAATTTTACACGTTTTACATCCAAACGAAACAATTTAAATTATTTTAACCTAAAATTATTTTATTTAAAATTGACTACCAACGGTTTCAATAGGAAATTTTGCAATTTTACATGATTTAATAGTTATATTATCCTGAAATTTTCAGTAGATGAATTTAAACATTAGGGAATTAGAAATTGGAAACGTCCAAAAATTAAGAAATTTCGAAAAAATATTTTCAAATTTCACCCTTTAAATAAAAAAAACTCTATTTTCAAAGTTTCCAAAATTGAACTGCCTTAGAATTGCGTATTCAAGACTGTAATTTAAAATTGAAATGATAGAAATTTTAACGATGATGAATATTATTAGTAAGTAGTATTTATTAGTATTTGTAATGTGTAATTGCCAAAGGTAGACCACTTTAAGTTCCAGTCATTTTCCACTTTTCCTTCGAATAATAAATTTTTGCTGAAATTTACTAAGTAAAGTACTTACATCAAAGAAAAATTTAGTGGAAATTCAAAATTTTACGTAACTTCGTTTACAAATTACAAATAATGAAGGAAGTAAAATATCTTGTGAGGCACCTTTTTCAAACAACAAATTTAAAATGAAAAAATTTCTAAATAATATTCATACTATTTTTTTAATGTTTGAGGCTTAAACCAAAGAATAGAAATTCAAACTATCCATAATTCTGGCTGAAATTTCTAATTTTCTACTTCAGAAAATTGTAGTATCAAGTTATTATTTTTCTAAATATTTTTTTTTACCAAAAAATTTGATCTCTATCAAAAAAATATCACTTCAGGTAAAACGTTAAAAATTTAACAATTTCAGTCATCTTTAAAAAACAGAATCATTCTTGTATTATGATTTTGAAACTCAGTGGTTAAAAATGATTGATTTTCAAACTCAGTGGTTAAAAATGATTGATTTTCAAACTCAGTGGTTAAAAATGATTAATTTTCAAATTGTGCATCACTCTTTTTAAAATTCGCAGAAATTGTACAGAAATTTAATATGAATTTAACTTTACGCGCCAAAGAAAACTGGTGAGTGAAAAAAGGATCCTAGCCAACAACAATTTTTTTTAAAGTCAGGGATTTAGAAAAAAATTTTTGTAAAAGTCAGGGAATTTATATAAATTTGAATAACTGTCAAGCAGAATAAATTTAAAATTGTTATTTCAAATTGTTTTATCCCGGTTACAAAAGATTCTAGGTTAAAAATATTACAAATGTAATATTCTGGTGTTTGAATATTATTGGTCAGGGAAAATGAAAAATTGGACAGGGAAAAATTTTTAATTTAGTTTTGCGGTAACCCTGATATAACACTCTTGTTAGTAATTTAATGGCTTTGTATTTATATTTCTTTTTTTGCAGTTGCTTCCTCCTGAAAACTATCTTTTTAGTTTTAAATTTTATTATTTGTTTGAAAATTCAACAGTTTTGTTAAAAAGTCAATCTTTCTGCTTGAAAATTTCACTATTTCGTAGAAAATTTACCTTTTGTGAAAAATTCATATTTTGCGGTTGAAAAATCAATTGAAATGTTTTTTGGATAAAAACCCAACTAATTTTTGAAAAACTTGTCTTTTTGCTTTAATAATTCGTCTGCTTTAGTAGAAGATTCATATTTCTTGGATAAGAATGCAAATGTATGGTTGAAAATTCAATAAATTTGTTAAGAAGTCATCCTTTTTTGTCAAAAATCTACTGTTTTGTTGAAAATTCAACTATTTCGTACAAAATTTACCCTTTGAGAAAAATTCACATTTTGTGTTGAAAAATCAACTGAAATCTTTTTCGGATGAAAATTCGATTCTTTTTTTGAAAATTTATCTTATTTATTTACAAATTCCTCGGTCTGAGTAGAAAATTCATATTTCTTGGATAAGAATGCAACTGTTTGGCTGAAAATTCAATAAATTTGTTAAAAAATCATCCGTTTTGGTCCAGAAATCTACTTTTTTGTTGAAAATTCAACTATTTCGTGAAAAATTTACCCTTTGAGAAAAATTTACATTTTGTGTTAAAAAATCAACTTAAATCTTTTTCGGATGAAAATTCGACTATTTTTTTGAAAATTTATCTTATTTATTTAAAAATGCATCTGTCTGAGTAGAAAATTCATATTTCTTGGATAAGAATGCAACTGTTTGGTTGAAAATTCAATGTATTTGTTAAAAAATCATCCTTTTTGGTCCAGAATTCTACTTTTTTGTTGAAAATTCAACTATTTCGTAGAAAATTTACCATTTTAGAAAAATTCACATTTTGTATTGAAAAATCAACAGAAATCTTTTTTGTATGAGAATTCGACTATACCTTTCAATATTTGTCATTCTGATTCAAAAAATCATCTGTTTTAGTAGAAAAATAATCTTTCTGGGATGAAAATGCAACTGTTTGATTGAAAATTTAATAATTTTTTCAACAAGTCATCCTTCTTGTGTGAAATTTCAAATGTTATTATTGAAAATTCGTCTTTTTGGGTTGAAAATTCAAGTATCTTCATAGAAACTTTACTTCTTATTCAAACTATTTTGTTTGAAAATTTTGGTTTGATCCACTTTGTTAAGAAATCATTTTTTTTTTTTTTTGAAGATTCCTATTTTTAGTTGAAAATTCATCTCTTTGGTTAAAGTTTCACTATTTAGTTGAAAGCTGATCTTTTTTAATTGAAAATCAAACTACGTCATCCTTTTTAGTCGAAATTTCAACTTTTTTTTTAAAAATCACCTTATATCTTTTTTGGATGAGCAGAAAATTCATATTCCTTGGATAAGAATGCAACTTTTTGGTTGAAAATTCAATAAATTTGTTAAAACGTCATCCTTTTTGGTCCAAAAATCTACTGTTTTGTTGAAAATTCAAC
>CAKNYM010052900.1:267521-294055 GCA_932195095.1 Andricus curvator
TGGTGTTGAAAAATCAATCGAAATGTTTTTTGGATAAAAAGCCAATTATTTTTTTGAAAACTTGTCTTTTTCCTTTAAAAATTAATATGCTTTAGTAGAAAATTAATCTTTCTTGGATGAAAATGCAACTGTTTGGTTGAAAATTCAATAATTTTGTTGAAAAGTCATTCTTCTTGTTTGAAAATTCAACTGCTATTATTGAAAATTCGTATTTTTGTGTAAAAAATTCAAGTATCATTTTTTTGTTGAAAATTCCTATTTTTTGTTGAAAATTCATCTCTTTGGTAAAATTTTCACTATTTCGTTAAAGCTGATATTTTTTAATTGAAAATCAAACTACGTGGGTAAAAGTGGAACTATTCTCTTTAAATTTTAACAAAATAATACGAATTTTTGAAACAACATTTTTAATTTTAAAGTGAGTAAACGTTTTCCTCAGCATTTTGTCGAATCTGATCACTTTTATAAGCAAAATGTGAAAATTAACGCATATTATTATAATTATAAAATTTTAAATAAATTGAATTAAATTAAATTTCACGACGAGTTCAAAGATTTGAAATTAATTAATAAAACTCAGTATTTCTTGGGTTGAAGATTTAAATATTTTGTTGAAAATTTAACAATTATTTTGAAAATTAATGTTTTTGCTGAAAATTCATATTTTTCTGGTTGAAAATTCAATTTTTGTACAGAAAATTCGTCTTTTGCTTTTTGAGGTTCAACAATGTAGGTGAACTTTTTTTTCTGTTATTACTGAAAAATCTTTATCTGTTGAAAGTTCGTCTGTTTGATTCAAAAATGAATTTCTTTTTTAATGAAATTTCATCCTTCTTGGTTGAAATATCAACTATTACACCTTTTTTTTGCGAATTTATCTTTTAAAGCTGCAAATTCAACTATTTCGTTGGAAATTTAATTGTTTCGTAAAGAATTGAATTATTCTGAAGAAAATTCAAGAATTTTTTTAAGAAGTCATCTTTTCTCGTAGAAAAGTCACTTTTTTTGTTTAAAATAAATCAATTTGAAAATTTTCAATTTGTATACGAATGTTAATGGCCAAGAAAAAAAAATTGGTCGAGAAACAATGATGGCATTTTGAAAATGAAGTTTTTACCCTGCAAAGCATGTTTATCTTAAATACAACAAATTTCCACTAGTTTCAAGTCCCATATCTTATTATTTCTGGAAACCATAAATTACGTACAAAAAGAGGTAAGGGGGGGGGGGATAGACATATTTTGTTACGGCTCGTTATAGGGTAGAGGGGGGTTTTTGGAGAGGGTGGATTAGCGGTTACGTGATTTAAGTACGGCCCCTAATGAATGATGTTGGAATTACGCCCCTTTTGACTTAAGAGATCAACGACTAATGATCGTTGCATAAACAATTGCTTGTAGGTAAATTCACGACCTGAACAATCTACAATCAATTATAAGCACCAATCAGTGCACGATTATCTGACCCACCAGACCTGAAATCGTTCCCATATAAATCATGCGACAGCTTTAGCCCTCGAGGATTGAGCCAGGGATGGTAACGCCTTGTAGGTATGTATGATCGTCTACATGCTTCCAACTCCAAGCCGGCTCGTTTCCGCTTTTCCACGACCCTCCTGCCACTCGTCTCGCCCTTCTCTTGATCTGACTTTCTATCTCGCTTTCTCTCAATTTGACTCTCCACCTCGATTTCTCTCTTCCCATACATTGACGATATGTCATCTCCAGATGTGCGACCCCTGGAACAATTCTCACCCCAATTTGAGCCAGCTATTCCGAAGAGGTTGATGCTACGTATTATTACTATTACTATTTGAGAAATGGTACCACTGTTGGCTTTTCACATCATTTTCTGGATCTTAGGTCAGGGTAGAAGGGCTAATAAATTGGAATTTGTTGGCAATTTTCGGTCAAGTATTGGTTGGGGGCATTTTTGTAAGTGGAAGTGTGTTTCAATTAGTGTCCAGTAGTAGCGGATGGTATTTAGTCAGGCAGAATAAACGTGAGTCATTTAGGTAAATCAGAGTGGTAAATCTTAGATCCTCGGTTCGGTACATTGACATTTAAAAAATCAGGTTTCAGTAGTAATGTACGTGATTTGGTCAGGCACACAGTGATGAATATGGGAAAAAATTCGAGCCACGCGACGATTTTAATCAAATAATAAGATTTTTTTTGTATTCTTCTCTAAAAATGTTATATTTAATATTTCCAATGAGAGAATTGTTATAACTTCCCATATATTTTTTTAATTAACCATGAAACGACTTGCCTCAACATCAGTGGCAATTGTTAGAAAATAACGCAGGACTACAAAATATTTTCGGGAGTAGAACCAAGTGGAATATACGTTTTCAGGCGCGCTGATCACGAATCCGTGACCCCTATGACCCCTCCCCGCCAGCATCAAGGTCATTTGAAGGTCAATTTTGTTAGTTCGAGAGATATCATCTTTTCGACCTCAGATTCTGAAAAAGCGGAAAATTTTACGTTCGGATATATATTCTTCGCTACGGGTCCCAGTGACCTCTATAGGTCATATGAAGGTCAAATCAATAATTCCAAATTCCTTAGCCTCTATCTCGTCATGGTAGCCACATACAGAGGAAATTACTCATGCAAACGCTATTGTATATGAGGGATTCAAAATATATACACAGCAAGGCAGGCAAAAAATCTAAATACCTCAAATAATGTTGTGTTTAAGGTTTTTAGGTTATGGGATATTTAGATTTACTTTTTTTCCTGATGCTATGAAACTTTGAGGTTACAAGGTATTCAAATTGAACTCTTCGGTCTTTGTATAACGATTTTAAGGTCAAAAACATGATATCTCTCCAATTAACGAAGTTCACCTTCCAATGACCTTGATACTGACGTGTAGGGGTCATAGGGGCCACGGATTCGTGACCAGGGCACCCGAAAACATATTTTGTAAAGGTCATTACCTCGATATTAGTAAACAATGACAAGCTACTAGGTTCACAAGTTCTATTGAATGGTTTTGACACTCATATAACCTCTAGAGGTCACTAGGACCAATGAATAATAATATCAACGAACGTAAAATTTCCTGATCTTTAAGAATAGGAGTTCAAAAACATGATATCTTTTGAATTAACAAAGTTGACTTTCAAATGACCTTGATCCTGACGTGTGGATGTCATAGAGGTCACGGATTCGTGATCAGTGCACCCGAAAACGTATTTTGTAAGGGTTATTATTCCGATATTAGCAAAAAATGACAAGCTACTAGGGTTAGAGGTTCTAAATAATGGTTTTGACATTCATATGACCCCTAGAGGTCACTGGGACCAGTGGATACAAATATTTTCGAAGGTAAAATTTTCTGCTCTTTCAGAATATGAGGTCAAAAACATAATATCTCTCGAATTAACGAAGTTAACCTTCATATGACCTTGATCCTGACGTGTAGGAATCATAGGGGTTACGGATTCGTGATCAGCGCATCCGAAAACGTATTTTGTTAGGATACTTTGATATTAGCAAACCACGAAAAGCTACTAGGTTCAGAAATTCTAAAGAACTCTTTTGACCTTCATGTGACTTCTAGAGGTCACTCGATCCCGTGGGTAAAAATATATCCAAACGTAACATTTTCCGCTCTTTCAGGATCTGAGGTCAAAAAGATGATATCTCTCGAACTAACTAAGTCGACCTTCAAATGACCTTGATCCTGACGTGTAGGGGTCACAGGGGTCTAGTATTGGTTAAGGCATTTTAGGTAAATATAAAGTTGTTTAAATCGGGTTTCAGTAGTAATGGACTTGATTTGATTAGACTTAATGAATATGGGTAATATACATGATTGGAAGTAGCATATGTATTAGATACTTAAAGTTGAGAAGAATTGAAATCGAAGTAATCCATCAATAGCTATTATCTTTATTAAATCATACAGAAATATTTGGTGGATTTTATGGTAGGGTAGGACGGTTAATACATTCAAAACGTGAACTTCTTGGTCAAATATTGGATGAGGATATTTTTTTTAATGGCAGATTGTTTGAATCAAGTTCCAGTAGAAATGGATGGCTGGTCAGACATACTTTATATGAGTCATTCCGATAAATCAAAGTGGTAAATCGTGAATCCTTGTTTCAGTAGATTGAAACTATAAAAAAAAAGATGTAATATCAGTAGGTATGGTCTTGGTCAGAAAAGACAGACAGATAAATTTAATGGATTTTATCTGACGGTAGGATTGCAGTTAAATTCCAATTCGTGTGCACTTTTTGGTCAAGTATTAGCTAAAAGTATTTTTGTAAATTGAAGGTTGCTCAAATCGAATTTCAGTAGTAATATAAGTGATTTGGCCAGTCATATTAAATGTGGGTCATTTAGATCATTCCAAGTGGCAAATCTTAGATCTTTCATTCAGTACATTAAAACTATAAACCAAAGATGCCATTTCTCAGTAGGTGATGTCCTGATTCCGTCAGATAGAATACTTTTCTGAATTTTATGTCAGGATAGGATAGAAGATAAATTCGAATTTGTGTGCACTTTTTGGTGAAGTGTTGGCTAAGGGATTTTCTGTAAATGGAGGGTTGTTCAAATCGGGTTTCAGCAGTAATGGACGTGATTTTGTCAGATAAATTTATAAAAATTGAAACAGAAGTGATTTATCAGTAGGTATGGTCTTGATCAGGCGGAAAAGAAAAATGTACTGGATTTCATGTTAGAGTAGGATGATAAATGGGAATTTGTGTGCACTTTTTGGTTAAGCATTGGTTAGGGGGATTTTCGTAAATGGAAGGTTGCTCAAAACGGGTGCCAGTAGTAATGGGGGTGATTTGGTCAGACAAAATTAATATGGGTCATTTATATGAATTGAAGTGGCAAATCTTAGGTACTTTCAATTTAGAAGAATTAAAAACAAAATAATTTATCAGCAGGTATAGTATGGATGAGGTCAGGCAGAAATATTTGGTAGGATGGCTAATAAATTTGAATTTGTGGCAATTATCGGCCAGATATTGGTAATGAATTTGATTTGGTGAGACAAAATGAATGTGAGCCATTTAGATGAATTGAAATGTCAAATCCTAGATCCTTGCATCTGTACGATTGGAATACAGTTTGCTGGAAAATATTATTGAGGTTTTGGTGGTCCGGATTCCACCCTTAATCATGATTCCACTCTTAAGATGTTAGAGAATTCTACAAAGTAAGAAACTAAATGAATCCCACTGTTCAGAAATTTATGACAAGAATTTTGTGAGTGATTTATGCTTATAGAAATTATTTTTATCAAGTTAAAGAATCTAAAAGTAATAAATAGAGATACAAATTTCAGTTCCGTAGGGGCTTAATTAAGCTTAAAAGTATATCTCCGAAGTTTTCTTATGACTCGGTAATAATCGTATTTTGTGATAAAACTAGAAAAATCACTTTGAAGAATAAAAAAATATTTCAAATAATTGATTTTATTCCTGCGTGTAATAGAAATAATTATTTTATTGAAAATTGTCATTGATCATCTTTTTAAAATGTGCTGTTAGAGGTGCCTTTATTTATTTCACGACAAAGTCCTGAATGTTAGATAAAAAACGACGAAATTTTATATTTTAATTTTTTAGCTTAAACGATTTGAATAAAGGTAATTTATTACACAATCTGCTATAAATATTTTTCTGTTCAAATTGATTGAAAAACATTATCTCAAAACTTAACAAAATTAACCATATTTCATGAGTGCCATAATCAGAGTTCCAACATTCTCAATTCAGTTATTTAATATCTTCGTTTCAAAGATTTATGTGCTTCATTTATAATATTCCTTACCATAAATTCTGCTTGAATTCGTTATTTCAGAAATTAGTATTTTCATTCTATCTTTGGGATGATATAATGGAAAATATTGGTCGTGTGAAATGAAAGAATTTTTGCGCCCAGTAGGCGTTATACCGGCACTATTTTTAATGAAAAAGATATTGAATCTATTTTCAGTAGTGGTGGTATTGGTATAGTCAGACAGAATAAGCAAATTGTACGAAATAACTACAATTATTATTGCTACGAAAAGAAAAAGTTTTGAAATACAGAAAATGAAGAATGAAAGTATTTGTCTTGTCCAAACATGCTCAATGAACAGCCACTCTATCAAAAACATTTAAACTAGTTTTAAGTAGGTATAAACTTTATTTGGCCAGGCATAAAAATTGAATTGCCAATTAGATGAATAAGAGTGGTATTCTTTTCCAAATATTTTCCCATTTTTATTATTTTTGTTGGAAAGAAGTTCGAATCAGTTTTAAGTAGTTCACATCGTTGTTTGACCAGACAAAGGAAGTAATTAGAATTTGGATTTATGAAAATGTTGTTATTGCGCTGAATTGAAGTATTATTTATGCTCTTGAAATCTTTTAAATTAATTAAAATCCTTTGAATTCTTGGGAATCTTTCCGGATCTCTTTAAGTCTTTCACAGTATATTAAAATCCACTAAAATTTTTTGAAAGCCATTCAAATTTCTTGAAATATTTATAAATCCTTCACAATATTCGAAATCTCATTGCAATTACCTGACATCATTCAAAATTCGTTAAAATACTTCGGCGTCACATGAAATTCTTCAAAATGCTCTGACGACTTTGAAATCCCTTCAATTTCTATAAAAACTTTTAAAACTGTAAAAATCCTTAGACTTGTCTGAAATATTTAAAATCTTCTAAAAATCCTTTTTAATCGTTTTAAAAGCCGTGGGAATCCTTTTAAATCTCTAAAAATCTGGTAAAATCCTTGAAATTCCGCGATATATTTAAAAAAATTTCAAAATATTAGATCCTTTAAAATCGTTGAAATACCTTTAAATTCACTGAATTCTTTTAAATCCGTGGGAATCTTCTCGAATATCTTGAAATCCCTTAAAATATATTTAAATTCTAAAAAATCTATTAGAATTCAATGAAATTCCTCAAAGTCCCTTGGAATCTTTTATAATATTTGGAAATCTCTTGAAATCCTTTGAAACCCCGTGTGATCATCAAACCTTCATTAAATCCCTTAAAATCTTTTGAAATCTTTACAAATCTTTTCAAATCTTTACAAATCTTTTGGTATCTTTACAAATCTTTTGAAATCACCTGAAATCTTTCAAGTCTTAAGAAATCTCTTCAAATTCCGCCAAATTTTCAAAATCCCATTCAAATTCTCTTACATCCTTATAAATTTGTCAAAATCCTTCGGTATCTCTTGAAATTTTTTGAAGTCTAGTAGAATTTCTGGAAAGTTTACCTTCTTAAAGTTTATAACAATCTAGTAAAATTACCTTTTAAATTGAGATTCCTTGTAAACTCAAAACATCCCTGAAAAGCCTTGATAATCTGTTCAGATATCCTAAAAATAGTTTAATTATTTTAAATAATTTGTATTTCTTAGAAATATCTTAAAATCCCTTGAAATCTGTCTGGGTGGGGGTCATAAAATTCTTACCAATCCTTAGAACCGCGTGGGGGGGGGGGTCACCATTTTAGAAATTATCATTACGTAATTAATGGGCATTCTCTCAGTCGTCTCTTCATTACAGTATTTTTCGTTAAATAAAATAGATAAATTTTCAGTAGAAATACTCGCGATGTGGTCAGGCAGAATACTTCAATGTCATTGGAATGCCTGAATGTATTCTAGTACTGAAAAATGTAATATTATTCATTAATTTAAGATCATGACAGTATAATGATTCTAATTTTTTATTCAGTAGTACATACTGTGATTAAGTCAGGCATACATTTTATCAGCAAGGGACAGAGATGAATAATTGTACCTCTACAAGAAACAGGATTTATTCTCATCAGTGAAAATCAAGGCCACTTCAGCTCATATTTCTCACCGATGAAAAAATATTTTCTGAACCAGTAATTTTTTAGTTGAGTACCATTACATTCTTCATACATTTTTCACAATTGGGCGTTGTCATCATTACGAAAAACATTCTCATTTTTCGTTTTCTCGAAATTTTCTAAATGCTATCATAATAGCCTTCACCTGGTAGTAGACTGAAGTACTTATTCAAAAATAAAGGCAGCAAATTGCCATTTACATTGAGTTCGGCGGGGGGGGGGGGTCGACTGAATAGAGTGATGAGAGGAGGCAAAACGGAAATGCCTTGGACGTCGGCGTCGTTCGACAATCGAAAACGCGAATAATGGTAGAGACTAGTTTTTGTTCGTTTCGACGATCGATTAGCCTCGATGTCGTCTCGTTGTCGCCCTGTCGCTGGACGCCAAAGGCGAGCGAGCCATAAATTTCAGCCGGGCTTCAGCTGGGAATTCAATTTTCTTCGTGACGAACGACCGGCCTGTTTCCGGTCCAGGCGATATAGCCTTTAGCGAAGTTGACATTTTTTTAACCCCTATGTCAAGACGGCTTTTTACCACGAATTCGTGTGACCCGGTCAGTCCCAAAGATCAGTCTGTGCAATTACGAAAGTTCTCCGACCGACGCTCTTTAAATTGTGTTCACTCAACCATGCTAGAGCTTTATTTGTTTTTCCTGCCTGCAAAACAGATTTCCGGGTGGATAAATGTTTCGAGGGAAATTATTCGAGTTTCGCCGACGAAAATATATTTTACACTGTTGCTGTGTGTTTAACTAGATTCTGTAAACGAGAGATAAAACGGTTTGGGGCCGTTTAAAAACTACGTCACGCTGTTTTGAAAACTTTTTTCGAATTTGCTCTCAAATCAGGGAAAATAAAGTGAGTTTTCACGGAAATAGGGAAATAATATGGGAATAAATTCTTTGAAAAAGTATATCTATCCTATCGAATTAAATATAATATTAAATAACAACGACGCTCTCTCCTCGATACCTGAGATCTAAGGTATCGAGGAGAGAGCGTCGTTGTTTCTTCGCTGTTCCCACCTGCTCTAATTTTTCTTACCTTGAAAAGTTGGTAAATATTATAAATTCTTTCATATAGTGATTTGATAATGATAAAAATAAAAAAGACGAAAGAATTAAAAAAAAGAAGGAAGGGGATTTGGTTGGTTGCTTTCTCATTTTTCTTTCCTCTTTTTCATTTTTGTCCAAAGAAACAAACTTTTTTGTTTTTAGGAATTGCAATAGGAGCATTTTATTCTGGTTGTCCAAATTTGATCGTTGGATTCTTGTTTTATTTTCAGGAATTCTATACATTAGTTGCATTTACAACTAAATAATTGAAAATTCAAAGCAAAAGAGAGGACTTTTAACAAAATTGTTCACATTTTAATGAAATAGTCGGATTTTCAAACATTTATTTGAATATTTAAGAAAAAAGAACTAATTTTTTATATAAAAGGTGATTTTCCAACCAAAAGCTTTTTTAACAAAAAATATGCATTTTTTAGTCTAGAGGGGTGCATTTCCTGTCGAAAAACACGAGTTCTCAATAAAACAGTTCGATTTTCGAAAAAATCATGCATTTTCAAATAAATCCTTGAATTTTTCATCTACAAACCTGAATTTTCAATGAAATAATTAAATTTGAAAAAAAAATATTATTAACCACACGGTTGCACTTACAACTAAATAGTTGAAATGCCAAGCAAAAGAGAGGATTTTTAACAAAATAGTTCACTTTTTAACTAAATAGTCGCATTTGAGAAAAAAAGGATTGAACTTTGCTAGCAAAAAATATTAATTTTTAATCCGAAGGAGCGCATTTTTGATCAAAAAAGACGAATTCTTTTTCGAATTTCGAACCAAATGGTTGAATTTTCAATCCAAGAAAATGGACGAATTTTCTATCTAAAGCGACAAAAATTCAACAAAGAAATTAAATTTTGAACATTTGTTCAACCAACAAATACAAACTTTTAACAAAATTATTGAATTCTGAACCAAACTAGATTAATTTTTCTCCTAGATGTTACACTTTCAACCAAAAAAGATTATATTTCTATCAAAAGATATCAATTCTCAATCAAGACAGATTTTTGATTCAAGACAAAGAAGAAATGCCAACCAAATTGTTGAATTTTCAAACCACAAAGGCGAATTCTCTACAAAACAGTAGCTTTTTACCCGAAAATTTGAATCTTCAACCAAAAAATGGAATTTTCAACAAAAAGTTAATTTTTAACCAAATAGTTCAATTCTAAACTAAGAACGATCAATTTCAACAACAAGTAGAATAGTTAAATTTGTAGTTCAAATGATCGGGTTTCAACAAAAAACGAATTTTCAACAAAAAACGAACTTTCAACAAAATATTTAAATTTTTAACCGAAGACATGGATCTTCAGTAAATGAAATGAATTTCAAACAAAGCAGTTCAACTTTCAACCTAGTGGTTGAATTTTCGATCAAGAAGATTATTTTTTTTTTACCAAAACAGAAGAATTTACAGCAAAATATATATTCAACCAAATAGCTGAATTTTCTACCGAAAATGATCAATTTGTAATTAAAAATGGAACAGTTGAATTTCCAGTTAAAATAATTGATTTGGAAAATAAAAATTGAATGTTCAACAAAATAATTAAATATTCAAGCGATACAATGAATTTTTAGCAAAGTAGTTCAACTTTAAGCCAAGTAGTTCAATTTTCAACCAAAAATATGAATTCTGAATGAAGAATTTAATTGTTGAATTTTCAACTAAAAATGATCCATTTTTTAACAAACATGGATTATTTGAATTTGTATTTGAGAAAATTAATTTTCAATAAAAAATAAAAAAATGTTCAACAAAAATAGTTAAATATTTAATCAAATAGTGCAATTTCTAACAAAGTGAGATGAATTCCAAACCAAAAACATGATAGGAAACATTTCGATGATTCATGTGACACTTACATGTGTCTTACAAAATCAGCAAAATTGAAGAATTTCCATTTATACATTTTTTAAATTGAAAAATTTTAAACAGGATATCGCGAAATTTAAATAATTTCCAATTGTGAATCTTCAAAAATGTAGAACTTTAGATTGTAAATCATTCAAATTTAAGAGTTTTTAATTTTTTAAATTTGCAATTTAAAATTATGCAAGTTTAAAATATTACAATTGTTAATTCTAATTTTTATGCTTTGCATTTGAAATTTAATCATTTCGAAAAATTTAGAATTGAAAATTTGTTTTTTGACTATAAAAATTGGAACGACTCAAAAATCCCGAAAAATTAAATTCCGGATACTGTGAAATTCCCGAATTGGAACATTCTCGAATACAATTTCAGAATAATAAAATTCCTGAATTTTAAAATTCTCGAATGATAAAATTCCCGACAGGTAATTTCAGAATTACAATTAAAACTACATTATAATTAAAAATTTGTTTAATTATAGAAAATTTTAAATTGTTTATATTCGGGAATTTTCTAGTTCGGATATTTTATAATTCGGGAATTTTCCAATCTGGGAATTTCCTTATTTGGACATTTTATTGTTTAGGAATTTTATTATCAGGGAATTTTTCCCCTTCCTGAAATTTTACAGTGTCAGCAATTTTATTTTTTCGGATTTTTCAGTCGTCCCTAACAATCACCAAAATTTTAGAATTTTTATTTATACATCTTTAAACTTGAGGACTTCGCAATACTAAATCTTTAAAATTGAATTATTTCAACAAAAAAGCGTTCGAAAGTATATACCTTCAAAATATAAATCTTGAAATTTGAATAATTTACCATTATATATTTTCAAAATTAAAGAGTTTTCAATTGAAACTCTTCAAAACTTTAGAACTTTGAATTGTAAATATTTAAAATTGAAAAGTTTTCAAAGTTTACAATGAATAATTATACAAATTTTGAGTTCTACAATTGAAATTTTTGTAATTTTGATGATGAATTTGAAATTTCATTAATTTGGAAGATTTAGAATTGAAAACTCTTAATTTTTGATCTTCACAATCGTCAAAGTCATCAAAATTTAAGAATTTTTATTTATACATCTTAAAAATTGAACAATTTTAAACTGCAAATTGTTAGAATTAAAGAACTTCCAATTGTAAATTTTTGAAATTGTAGAACTTTAAATTGGATATCTTCAAAATTGAAAAGATTTTAATTTTTAAAACTTACAATTAAGAATGATGCCAGTACCCACAAACCCTACATTTATAAATCCTAACCTATAACGCTCGAAATATAAACCCACAGTCACTTAAGGTGAAATGTTTTAGTAAAAGAATGTCTATTTATGTTACGTTATTTTACTACACCTTGTTAATCTGTTTATTATTTTTTATTGGGAAGCCTGTGAAGGGGACTGCAAATTAGCGACCAAATCGTCGACAGTAAATAATAGTTTTAAAAACTAATTGACTTGCAGATACTTTTTTTACAATAAAATTACTTCATAAAAGTGTATAGATCGTTCATTTTTAAATAAGAAACCCACATGCCACAGATCCGAACCCATTAAAAATCACGAGTGAGAGTGTGACTGCAACCTGCATCATCGGCAAATTTTCATTCATTGATTAACATATCTGTTGCTGCTTCATCCATTTCGAGTTTAGTATTTTTCATTTTTCATCCAAATGAGAAATGTACGGATCAGAAGGAGGTAGTAGTTTATTAATTAAATCAGTATTTGTAGCAATTCTTCCACATTTTCGGGTATTGAACTTTCTTTAATGCTTAAAGTCTTTGTTACAAGGTTCTTGTGCTTCCTCTGACAATAAACCAATCGGTATAAGTGAAAAGTTATGGATTATTTCTGCTCCATGTAAAAGTATTTTATGGACAGATGCAGGCATATAGAACCAATCATACCATTGGATATACAATGTAGCAGTTTCTGTTGCATAGATGTGAAACTTTTTAGTATCTATTTTAATGCCACCAGCAAGTGTTTGTGAAATAACTGGAAATCTTCGAATCAATTCACAATTAACACCTGTTATCTGAGACGCCAGATCTGGGTCACAAAAAAACCTCCTTGCTGTGTTGCCATCGTTTGACTTCCAGCTGCTTGTTTTGGATAATCTACAAGCAAACCTTTTTGTTCTTTAAATCTTTGTTGTATTCTTTGCTTAGCATTTTTCATAAGTTCTTCTTCATCACCAGATGAGACTCTCCATTTTTTGATATCTAATCTATGAGCAATGTGAAGAATGCACTCCATAAATCGTATCCAGGCATGCAGACTTGACAAACCATACTTGAAGTTTTCAACGATTTCTTCTTTCTTTGATAATTTTTCGAGATTATTCATTTCTGCTGGAGATGCGTGACATATAATAAACCATGCATTTGATGATGTATCTGTTAAAACTGTTACCACTTTTCCATCGATCATAGTTAGATGCATGCAATGAAATACTTTTATTTGTTTTCCAGCATCTCCACAACTGTTGGTATTAATTTTTCAATTCCGGATTCTAACTAACTTCAAGTTTAGTTTTCTCTTCTGTTCCATATTCAAAATTTATAACACGACAATATCTCGTTAAACCAGATTGAGGATTACGCCAAATACTTTTAAAATCGTTTTCAACCTTCATTTCCAGTTTAAGTGGTACCATTGATGTCATAAAAATGCTACTGTCTGCTATTGTTCCATCAGAAAATTTTTGCTTATATTGCCTTTGATCTGAAGCTCCATCACATCCCCATTTTGAGGTCATAGTGAGACATATCCGTATGTATATTTAACAATTCACATAAGATAGTTGGCACTTGTAATAATCGCGTATAAGTATGATATAACAATGCTTGTAAATTAACTTTAGCACTTTTTTCAGTTATTGTTATACTTGAAGATGGTGGATAACATTTTATTTTTGCTTCTGCAAGATATTTATAATTGATAAAAACGTCAGCATTTTTTCTTTTGTTCTTTTGCGAATAGTATTATACTGTCATTTCGATAATTTAGCATCTTCCATAAGAGCTAATGATTCTTCTTCAGAGAATTTTTGTTTAGTATTGTTCTCGTTATTCAAAATTTCTTTAATCATTTTTACAAGATTCTTTTCTCTAGAATCTTTTAGTTTTTTATAGAAAGCTTGTTTCAATTCTCCTTTTGAATAACTATCAGATAACGCTTCTATTTTTCTTCGTTTCGTAGAAGTAGAACAGTCTTCGAAATTTTCAATCGAAGGTCTTCCACCACTTGAGACACGTTTTTTTAAATTAATAGTGACATTTCCTTGTGAGCATTTAACATTTTTTTCTGAATACATTTTCTCTGTAAGTATCAGCACTCAATTTCGATTGAAACATTCGAAATAAACTTAATTTGAGTTTCTCTTCAACCAATAATAACATCTGTTGATCTAAATTGGGGTACTTTCTTTTTACATAAGCCATTGCAAAAGAAATATTTCTATCACTTTTATCTTCTTTAGGAAGGATATCAGATAACTATTGGTGAGAAAAAGTAAGATTTTCCATTTTTGAATGTGATGTATCATAATTTTTGAATACCAATAATACAATACACTAAGGAATACTTACAAATTATATAAACAGCAAATGATGGTAACACGCGTCACTAAGTTCTATGAGAGTGAAAAATGTTCTAACCACTCAGCAGAAGAAACAAACGAAGATCAGAAAACAAAAGAATCGTGAACAACGAATACATCAGAAAATAATACAATACATTAAGGAACACATGTAAATTATATAAACACCAAATGATTGTAGTACGTCACCTAGTTGTATGACAGTGAAAAATGTTCTAACCTCTCAGCAGAAGGAACAAATGAAGATCGGAGATAAAAGAATCGCGAACAACAAATACATCAGAAAATAATACAATACACTAAGGAACACTTAAAAATTATATAAACACCAAATGATGGTAATACGGCACTAAGTTGTATGACAGTGAAAAATGTTCTAACCACTTATCAGTAGAAACAAATGAAGATCGGAAAACAAAATAGAAATTAAATGTGTAATTTGTAATAACATTTTTTATTTATCAAGATTTTAACTATATTATAATAACAGTGTGTATTTTTTCTAATTTCTAATTACAAAAATCACGAGATAATAAATTTAAGAAAAATTGAAAATCTGTTAGTCAAAGCGGATGATGCGTTATGAAATTTTATATAAAAAAGGTTTCAACATTGGGTTCAGGGTTTATGAGTTTAGTGTTTATGGGTTGGGATTTGTAGGTTTAGGGTTAGTGGGTTAAGGGTTTATGGGTGTACTGTTTATGGGTCTAGACTTTATAGGTTGAAATTTGTGGATTCAGGGTTAGTGGGTATAGGGTTAATGGGATTAGGGTTAATGGGTTTACGGTTTATGGGTCTAGGGTTTATGGGTCTAGGGTTTATGGGTTTAGGGTTGGTGTTTTTAGGTTAAGTGGGTTTCGGGTTTATGGGTTTAGGGTTTATAGGTTAAGGATATATGGGTTTAGGGTTTATTGGTTGTGATTTGGGTTAGTTGCTTTCAGAAATGTGAGTCTCGAGTTCAATGTTCAGGGTTTTTGGATAAGGTTTCATAAGTGGACGCTGTGGACAAACCTTAGTACACGTTTTTCTAACTACAGAATGGGTCGTGGCATACCCCTGCTTTTATGTTATGAACTAATAATAAATCAAGGGCCTTCCCTTATTCATTGTTAAATTAAAACCTTGTAGAGAATTATATTATAGCTATTATTAAATTCAATAAAATTTCAATAAACATTCTTATAAGGACTTTTATAAGAGCCTTTGCCTTATAGAATATGAATGCAACAAATGGTCCGCATAGAAAGCGAGTCGCATTCGTTTTGACTGAATCCTCCTTTCTGCGACGCTGCGCCGCACTCTTTCACGACGCTACGCCGCACTCCTTCTCGACACCCCGGTGGCAGTTTTCGTCGACCTGGACCGTTCCGCTGTCGGATTACAGTAATTGAATATTCATGTTGGATTTGCATCAATTTTTGGCTTGGCTGCTGCCGCTGGTGCGCGTCGAACCAATGGCTATATACGAACAAGTCTGCGTGTTTGTAGCCGTCACCATTTGCACGGTTGTAAATGTCGTTTGCCACGGGATTATACCCGCTTAACATAAATCTGACAGCTCGGCAAATAAATTTGTCGGCGCCCCTACACGAACCTGGTACTTTCGAAATAGGAAATCCCTCGACGGTACTTACGAATTGAGCCGATATGAATCCCCGTTCATCGATATATTCATAATTCGATGCTTGAAGGAAAAAAAATTTTTCGAAGTGGGCACCGCGCGCTTGCAAAAAAGAGTTTCGTAGCCCATTAAGACGATAATTAAGTCATTTAAACCTCCACCCCTCACTCTTTCTCTTCCCTCACTTCGCCCCTTGTTTCCCCTTTTCTAACTTCTTCCTCTACTTTCTCCTCCCCTAGTACTAACACACCCCTTCCCCTAGTATTTCTTCCCAGCCCTAACTTTCGCTCCCCTACTCACCCTCATTTCTAATCTTTTTTATTACTTCCCGTCACTTGCACACACTCTACCTACTTCCTCTTTTATCACTTCACCTTCCCCACGTCTCCTACTTCACCTTCCTTACTTCCCCTACTTCACCTTTCTCACTTCCTCTACTCCCCCTACTCCGCATCACTTCATAACCCTTAACTTCTCCTACTTCCTCTCCCCACATTTCCTTTCACTTCCAATACTTGCCCTCCACTTATTTCCTTTCACTTGCCACACAATCCCTCACATAATTTCCGGGCCCTTCCGCTACTTCCCCTTCCTTGATCTTCAATCAATTCCCCTACTTCTCCTCCCTTAATTTCCCACTACTTTCCCTCCTTTCATAGTCTCTAACTCCTCTTATTTTCCCTTTCCACATTCCCTTTCACTTCCCATACTTCCCCTCCATTTATTTCTCTTCACTTTCCCTTAAATTCTTCCATCATTTCCCGTTTCTTCCGCTACTTTCCACCCCTGATTTTTACTTACTCCTCCTTCCTCATTTTTCCCTACTCTCCCTACTTTCCCTTCCTTCACAATCCCTAACTTCTCCTACTTCCTCTGCCCACATTTTCTTTCACTTCAAATACTTTCCCTCCATTTATTTCCCTTCACTTCCCATACAATCCCTCCCATCATTTCCCATCCTTTCCGCTACTTCCCCTCCCATAATTTTGACTCACTTCCCCTACTTCTCCTACCTTAATTTCTCCTTAGTTTTCCTACTTCCCCTCCCGTCATTTCCACTTAAGTCACCTCACTTCCCCTCCTTGCAAAACAGTATGACGGACGGACCGACAGACAGTGGGGAAAAAATTACTTTTTGGTTCAAAATAACGTACAGCCCACGAACATTGACCGATTTGGACAAAAAAAATTTGAAAAAAAAGCTGATAAGATTTATAAGAGAGCTGTCCAGCTTGATTTTGAATTAGGCTTTCAATTTTTTTACAAATAAACGAATATGACGAAAAAAATCGTCATTTTTTCTATTTGACGTTCCTGGTGCTCGTCAATATCAGGCAAATTGTTGAAATCGCCTAAATTTCATAGAGTAACATTAGCTGAAGATGTTCCAATATTATATAATAAACAAAAAACATTTCTATAAACAAATTATTTGTTGAAAGTATGTTCTCTACGATTTTCCATAATTTTACGCTTTTTCAAGTAATATTGCAAGAAATTCCGATGAAAACAATATAAAGATTAAGAAATTTCTTCTTCAGATTATTATTGTTAATATTGTAAACATATTCAATAAAAAATGCATTAATCATGCATTTTTTGACAGAAAAATTCGTTATTTTTCGATGTCAATTTTTTAAATTAGGAACTTCATGAAAACTTTAGCAAAATTCATAATTTGTTGATGAATCTTATGATTTTTTAAACACATTCTATAAACAAATGCATTATTCGGGCATTTGTCGGCAGAACAATTAGTTTTTTTCAATGTCAGCCCTTTCAGTTGGGAACTTTATGACAATTTCAGGAACATTCATAACTATTTGATGAATTTTATGATTTTTCAAACCAATTTAATAAACAAATCCATTAATCAGGCTTTTTTCGACAAAAAAATTTGTTTTTTTCGAAGACAATTTTTTTAATTAGGAACCTTAGGATAATTTTAGCACAATTCATAATTTGTTGATTAATCTTAGGATTTTTAAAATTAATTTAACAGAAAAGCATTATTGGGGCATCTTTTGACGAAAAAATTCTTTTTTTTTTCGATGTCAGACTTTTTAATTGGGATCTTCATAATAAATTCAGCAACATTCAGGATAAGTCGGTAAAAGAAAAATTGTCATTCTGCGCGATTCTGAAGCTGCAGTCTTATTAAATGAACGAAAGTAATGAGAAATTTAAACTGAAAGGACTGAGACTGAAAAAAAAACTTTTTTTCATCGACAGATGCCCGAATAATGCATTTGTTTATTGAATTTGTTTTAAAAAAAATATGAAATTTATGAACCAATTATGAATTTTGCTGAAATTATCATAAAGTTCCCCATTAAAAAGACTGAAATAGAAAAAAAAACTAATTTTTCCGTCCACAGATGCCCGAATAATGCATTTGTTTGTTAAATTTGTTTTAAAAAATGTTTAAAAAAATTATGAATTTTGGAGAAATTATCATGAAGTTAAATATTCATCATTTAAGTTGAAAATTCAATTTCTCGTGTTATAAATTGAATTGTTTTACAGAAAATTTCATCTCTTTTGATTGTGACTTCAACAATTTGGTAGAACATTATCCTTTTTGTTAAAAATTCATATTTTTGTTTGAAAATGCAATCATTCAGTTAAATATTCAACAATTTTTACGAAAATTTAACTGTTCGAATGAAAAATTATCTATATTGTAAAAAATTAACTTGTTTCTTGAAAAATTTTATTTTCGGGTAAAAAATTCAACTGTTTTGCAGATTCATAATTTTAGTTAAAAATTCATTTCTGTGGTTGAATGTGTAACTGCTTTGTTAAAAACTCTTTTTTTCGTTGAAAATTAAATTTTTAACTGAAAAAATAACTATTCCATTTTTGGTTGAAAACTGATTTGTTCAAATTGACATTTCAACTACTTTGATAAAAGTTTAACCACTTTGTTAACAATTAATTTTTTTGATTGCAGGTTTTTTTGGTTGAAAATTGACATATTTTGTTGAAAATTTGTTTTGTGTTTTGTGTTTAAAGTTATCTTTTTTAACTGAAAAAGTGAATTTTCCATTTTTTTGTAAAAATTAATCTATTTTAGTAGAAAATTTTTGTATTTATGAAGAAAACTGATCTTTTTGGTTGAAATTCCTTTTTTTTATGTTGAAGCTGATAATATTTTGTTAGGAACTATTTTTTTTTAATTCATATCTTTGGGTAGAAAAAAATGTTTTACAACAAAATTGGTCTTTTGGCTTAAAAATTCAGAAATTTAAGTGAACTTATATTTTCTTTCTGGACTAAAAAATCTTTATTCGTTGAGAATTCGTCTTTTTGGTTAGAAAATTCAACTTCTGGGTTAAAAGTTCAAGTTCGCTGTGGAAAATACAATTTTTTTGTTCAAGATTCATTATTTTAGTTGAAAATTCATCTCTTTATTCAACAATTTCACAGTTTCTGAAAAGTCTGTTTTTATTTGTTGAACGTTTATCTTTTTTAGTAAAAGATTCATGTATTTTGTACAAAATTCGGCTTTTCTTTGAGAAAATTAATCTTATTATTGAAAGGATTAACTTTTTTGTTAAAAGTTCATATTTTTGTGTTGAAAATTTAACTTTTTGTTAAAAATTTGTCTTTTTGATCGAAAATTAATTATTGAGATTTCAAAATTCAACAGTTTTGTGGAAAATTCGTCTTCTTGGTTGAATTTTTGTTTGTACTTTTTTTTAAATATAGATGTTTCTTTTTTGCTTTAAAATTTGTCTATTTGCTTGATAATTTATTTTGAACCTAGAAAAATCCAGTATGAAATTAAAAATTAAAATATTTTTTTAAATATAAGTACTTTGTTAAAATTTTATCTTTTTTGTAGTTAATTGTCCTTTTGAAATGAAAATTCATCTGTTTTTGGTGAAAAGTCAACTCTCTTGTAAAAATGTAATCATTTGGTTTAAAATGCAACTGTTTTTGGTTCTAGTTCAATACATTTTATTTTAAATTTGACTATTTTTTGAAAATTCATCCTTCGTACTTTGAAATTCAACAACTTGGCTAAAATTTCAACTGTTTTGTTAAAAAATCAATTATTTTGAAAATCAAAATGTTTTGTTAAAAAGTCATATCTTTTGTACGAAAATTTAACTGCTGTTTTTTACGGTACAAAATTCATATTTTTTATTGCAATAAATACATCAATTAAAATCTTTTAAATTTAAATTTGAAATTGTTTTATTTTATTTATAAAAGATTCTATGTTGAAAACGTTACAAGATTAAAATCCTTCATTACAAAAAAAATGAAAAATTTGTTACAGAAAACCAGGGAAATGTCAGTTAGTAGACTTTTGTGTAAAAGAAAGTAAATTTGAATCGTGGAACTAAATTTCCGAATTTTAGGTGAGAAGAAGATTCTCTAATTTAATTGCCGAAAACTGTAGTATATTTTGCCTGCTCAGGCAGTGCAATTAGCGACTCATTACTGTAATTTGTCCTCCTGGGATTCAAGGAAAAGTATATACGAAACATGTGCGTTTTTTTTCCCCCCTTTTATTTCACATCTCAACGAAGTAATTAATGAGGAAGTAACGTTCTTTTGTGAACTTCTGAAAGAGTAGTTCCACCCCGTGTTGTGTACCCTTTTTTATTTTTAAGATGATGGATGGGATTTATTGAAGAGGGAGGAAACTTAATACTTTTCAAGAGATCTGAGTCTGACAGTTTTTTAGAAAACGTTCGAAAAGCTTATGAAATTTCTTGTCAAATCGCTTCTAGTAGATATATTTATGACTTTTTAAAGACGATATATGACGTGAGCAGATTTAACAAAACTAAGGTCATCAATCGCGCGCGTGTACTTTTCGGTTTGAGGAAAAAAATCATTTATCATTTAAAATATCACTTTCAATTAACTATTTATTTTTTAGGTTTATATGTGACGCGATCCGAGCAAAGGGACCTACTAGGCAAAAAATCAATTTTTGGATTATGATAGATTGTATGAGTTCTGTAACTACTTCTCTCACTACTACTCGCCGCGGCCCACAGTGGGGTGAAATTGGAAAACGAGGTTCAAAATGAAATTTAGAAGGTAATTATGCACCGATTTTAGATTTTTTTTTTTTTGAAAAATTCAGAACTAAATTTGTCAGAAAATGGTGAGAGTAGATTTTTTTTTGTCTTATTTAAATTTTATGTTAATGCAAACAGCGAAAAAAATGTTGATTCTTTTAATTTCATTTTTTAACTTCTAGAAAAATTGTTCTCATACTTCTCGTCCGTTTTTATTTTAAGAGAACAGAAAAAGAGTCTTTGAATCCGTGCGGGGAAGCAGCGTGACGCCTCTGCTCTTTTTCTTCTCCCAATAATCGCCGCGGCCCACAGTGGGGTGAAATTGGAAAACGAGGTTCAAAATGATGTTTAGAACGTAATTATCCACCGATTTTATTTTATTTTTTATATTCAGAACTAAATTTTTCAGAAAATGGTGAGAGTAGATTTTTTATTTGTTTGTTTATTTAAATTTTATGTTAATGCAAACAGCGAAAAAAATGTCGATTTTTTTCAATTTCATTTTTTAACTTCTAGACAAAATTTTTCTTATACTTCTTGTCCGTTTTTATCTTAAGAATACAGAAAAAGAGTCTTTGAATCCGTGCGGGTAAGCAACTTTACACCTCTGCTCTTTTTCTTCTCCCACTACTTCCCCCACTACTCGCCGCGGCCCACAGTGGGGTGAAATTGGAAAACGAGGTTCAAAATGACATTTAGAAGGTAATTATGCACCGATTTTAGATTTTTTTTTTGAAAAATTCAGAACTAAATTTGTCAGAAAATGGTGAGAGTAGATTTTTTTTTGTCTTATTTAAATTTTATGTTAATGCAAACAGCGAAAAAAATGTTGATTCTTTTAATTTCATTTTTTAACTTCTAGAAAAATTGTTCTTATACTTCTCGTCCGTTTTTATTTTAAGAGAACAGAAAAAGAGTCTTTGAATCCGTGCGGGGAAGCAGCTTGACGCCTCTGCTTTTTTTCTTCTCCCAATAATCGCCGCGGCCCACAGTGGGGTGAAATTGGAAAACGAGTTCTAAATGACATTTAGAACGTAATTATGCACCGATTTTAGACTTTTTTCTTTAAAAAATTCACAACTAAATTTTTCAGAAAATGATAAAGAGTCTTTGAATCCGTGCGGGTAAGCAGCTTTACGCCTCTGCTCTTTTTCTTCTCCCACTACTGCCCCCACTACTCTCCGCGGCCCACAGTGGGGTGAAATTGGAAAACGAGGTTCAAAATGACGTTTAGAACGTAATCATCCACCGATTTTATTTTTTTTTTATATTCAGAACTAAATTTTTCAGAAAATGGTGAAAGTAGATTTTTTATTTTTTTGTTTATTTAAATTTTATATTGATGCAAACAGCGAAAAAAATATCAATTTTTTTAATTTCATTTTTTATCTTCTAGACACAATTTTTCATATACTTCTCGTCTGTTTTTATCTTAAGAATACAGAAAAAGAGTCTTGGAATCCGTGCGGGGAAGCAGCTTGACACCTCTGCTCTTTTTCTTCTCCCACTACTTCCCCCACTACTCGCCGCGGCCCACAGTGGGGTGAAATTGGAAACGAGGTTCAAAATGACATTTAGAACGTAATTATGCACCGATTTTAGATTTTTTTTTTTTTAATTCAGAACTAAATTTTTCAAGGAAAAAAAATAGGCAAATTATAACTTGAAAGGAAAAATAATTTTTTATGCAAAATGAATATTTCGAATTACTATTTCTTTGTTAAGGTTCTTTATTTATTTGCTTCAAGTTTATAGAAATATAATTTTCTTAATTTTTTCCAGAATATTCAAGAAGATTTGATTAGATTTCAGATATGTATAAGAATAATCTAGACAATTATAAAGAAAATTTGTTTATTTTACAAGAGTTTAATTAATTTTAGGAAAAATTTGAGCCAGCGTGCAAGATATTTAGAACTCTCTAACGCTTCGAAATTTTTTTTACATGTTCTATAAATTTTCGAGAATCTTTCAAAGTTTTAAACTATTTTTAATCTATTTAACATTTCCAAAATTCATGAATAACATTAAAAGTAACTCGAATCATTCCTAAAATTATCTTAAGATCTTCGAGATTAGTTTTTGACAATTTTGTCAATCTTATTTCATGTTTTTGAATCTTTTTAAATGTTCTCTTAAAATTTATTTTTTCATTTTGAAACCTTTCCAAATATTTTAAAAACTCTCAAATTTTATTTCCAAATCGTCAAAAAGCCACGCTTTGCTTTGAGTTTTTCAACAATATTTACAAATTTAAAATATTAAAAATTTTTTTCAAAGTTCTAAATATTTTTTTAAATGATTCGAATTTTCCCTAAATATTTGAAAAAGTACCGAAAAATAAAAAAAATTGCCTTAAAATCTTCAAGATTCTATTTTGACAATTTTGAAAATATTTTGAAAGGTTGCTACAACCTTTTAAATATTATTTTGGAATAAATTTTCTAAAATGAAAAATCATTAAAAATTTTCCCAGACAATTAAGAATTTTTTTTTAATCTCTTGAAACCTCTCAAAAATCTGAAAGAGTTTCCTAATTTCTTTCATAATTTTTAACAATCAACATTGTTTTTTTAATTAATTGGAATATTTTCAAGTTCAAAATTAGTTTTGTATCTTTTCAAAAAATCTAAATATCTATTGAACTCACTCAAATTTTTTCTAAAATTCAGTAATCTCTTAAAATTGAATTTTTGTTTTACAATCTTCTACGTTCTTTTTCAAAATTTTAGGAAAATTATTTGAAAAGTTTTGAATATTTTCTAAAAGGCAGTGTCCACATGTACCGGAAAAAGCCGGCTATTCGTACAAAAATGTCGGTAGCCACGGCCTTTCTAAAGATTATTTTTGCAAAATAAAAAATCAATCATAATTTTTCGTGGAATCGTAATAAACCAATTTCATTATCTTTCATTCACCTTTCAAAATCCTTGAAAAATTAACAAATTCAATTTTGCAATCATGAAAAATCTACATTCTTCTGAATTTTTCTGAAATATTTTCAAACTTTAAATTATTTTTGAATCTTTTCAAAATTACTAAAAGTTGAAAACATGTTTCAAAATAATTTAAAGTTTTCCCAACTTTAAAAAAAATTAAAAATCATAATGTTAAGAACATAATTATTTCCTAATATTGAAGAAAGTTTACAATTAGAGTGTACTTCTTTAACAATAATGTTTAGAAACATTCAGAAATGAATTTTATCAAGGGGTTATGAATAGAATCCTTTTATTATTTTTTTTAACATTTGGTCAAAAAGTTAAGAACAGAATTGTTGCCTTCATTATTAACAAATCATTAACAATTTTAATGTTTTCTCCAAGTACTAAATTTTTAGAATTAAAATTCCTCATTTGAAAATTGCGACGGTAGCGTAATAAAAACGTAAAATTAAAAATTAAATACCAACGTTATTCCTCATATTTTTGAACAAATGCAGTACAGTATGGTGTGAATTTAAACGTAAAAATATCATCTTTCTAAATTATAAATTACCAAGGAGTGGAAAAATTTTTTTTCCTTTATGTACGACTGAATCTAAAAGGGCATATTGCTGAGAAAAAAAAATTGCAGATTTGTCAACCTCCAGATTTTTCAGTCAGATAAAACTTCAATGGAATTGTGAGACAAGGGAAATTCTACGAGAGTGAAAATGAAGTCGTGTTCGGATAAAAGTGGTGTGAAGGGAATATGCGTGCTCTCCACGGTCAATATTTTTCCAAGTTTATTCCTCTAGGGAGTACGAAATTTTTTTTTTATGGAACGACTCTAAGGGCTTGGTAACACCATAAGGGATTTCACGTTTTATTCAAATTCCTTGAGGAATCTTCTGAAATCTGGATATTTTTTTTAGCATTGAGAAACATTTCTGAGAGAAATGGAGAATTCTTTCAAACATATAAATGATTTATATCTAGAAGCTACCTCAAATTTATTTTTTCAGTATCGCATAAAAATAATGAGAAAATGAAAATATTTTGCATAACAATACTGCTTTTTATTGATCCAATTGGCAATTTACGTTTTATGTCTTACCAGATAAGGAGTATCACTACTTAAAAATTGTTGGAATGTTTTCCGATAGAAATGCTGTTTATTAAGCATGTTTAAACAAGACAAATACTTTCATTGTTAATTTTCTGTATATTATAAATTTTATTCAATTTATTTTTTCATAGCAATATTAATTGTAGTTATTCAAGTGCGATTTATGCATGGTGGCTTACCAAATCCAGATCACTACTACTAAAAACAGTTTAGAAATACTTTGTATTTACAACAGTGCCCCTATAAAGCGTACCGGACAAATTTTATTTTTTTATTTTTCACGACTTCCATGCTTCCATTTGAGGTTCGTTGCCAAAAAGATGTAAAAAAATTTTATTTTTAACGAAGAAAAATTAGTTTTTATCATAAAAGATGAAATTTCAATCCAAAAGGACGAATTTTTAACAAAACATTTGAATTTTCGACCAAAAAAGATGACTTCAACAATATAGTTGAATTTTCAACCAAATAACCAAACTTTCAGAAAAATGTTTAAATTTTTAACTAAGCAGCTGAATTCCTAAACTATAAGGAGACATTTTTAACAAAGATTAATTTTCTACCAAAAGAAGAATTTTGAACAAAATAAATTTCAACCAAATAGTTGAATCTTCAACTAAAAAAATTAATTTTCAACAGAAAACGGAATAGTCAAATTTTCAGTTTAAAAAATTATTTTCCAACAAAATCCAAAATATTTGCAACTAGTTGAATTCAACAAAAAAGGCGAATTTAAAAAAAAAAATTGAATCATTAACGAAATATATGAATTCTCAGAAGAGAAGATTTATTTTTCTACCCAAAAAGAGGAATTTTCGGCTAAAAAGTCGAATGTACTAGAAAATAGTTGACTTTTAAGCTCGACAGGATGATTATTTAACGGGATAGTTGATTTTCAATCAAGAAAGATTAATTTCCAGTTAAAAAAAATTCATTTCCAACAAAAAAAAACGAATTTTCAACCAGTTGACGTCAACCAAAAATGACGAATTTTCAACTAAATAGTTGAATCCTCAACCAAAAATATGAATTGTCAAAGAAGGATATTAATTTCTTACCAAAAAAGATGAATTATCTACAAAACATGTACATGAATTTTCTACTAAATTGTTGAATTTGCAAACCAAAAATATTATTTTTTAACAATAAAGGTAATTTTCTACCAAATAGTTGAATTTTTGAATAAATAGAATAATTTCTAACTAAATATTGAAATTTTCTACCAAAATAGTTAAATTCTTAACAAAAAATATCCTTTTTCAACCAAAAAATGACCTTTCAATCAAATACTTTAATCATCTACCAAATTCATGAATTCAACCAGATAAGACGAATTTGAAAAAATTATTGACTGGGTGTCTGGAATGCTAGAGGAGTGAATGACCTTAAAATAAGA
>CAKNYM010052900.1:299055-325335 GCA_932195095.1 Andricus curvator
GAACCAGTCACTCAGTTTCCCGTTTACCCTTACGCTCGCTTTACTACAATATTTGAAAATGCGGTTTTTTATAGTAAAACTTTTTTCTTCAACATAACTCAAGTTGATGCAAGAACATAAAGATTCCTTAGTTCGATACAAATCGATTGACTTATGATATTAATACATTTCATTAAAGATTAGGGAAGTTATGGTAATTTATATATTTTGAAAATCGGTTTTTCATAGTAAAACTTTTTCATCAACATAATTCAAAGTTGATGCAAAAACAGAAAAGATGTGTTAATTCGAATCGAATCGATTGACCTATAATATTGATATATTTTATTGAAGAGTAAGGAAGCTATGGCGATGCATAATATGTGAAAATACGGTATTTTATAGTGAAACTTTTTTCTTCAACGTAACTCAAAGTTGATGCAAGAATATAAAAGATTCCTTGGTTCGAGACGAATCAATTGACCTATAATATTTATACATTTTATTAAAGAGTAGGGATTCTTCCATTACCATAGTTCAAAGTTAATGCAAGAACAGAAAAGATATGTTCTTTCGAGTCAAATCGATTGACCTATAATATTAGTACATGTTATTAAGTTATTGTTATTACATGTTATTATTATTAATAACATGTTATTATTAGTACATGTTAGTAAGGAAGCTATGGTAATTCATAATATTATAAAATACGGTTTTTCATAGTGAAACTTTTTTCTTCATCATAATTCAAAGTTGATGCAAGAATATAAAAGATTCCTTGGTTCGAGATGAATTGATTGAAGTACAATATCAATACATTTTATTAAAGAGTAGGGAAGTTATGGTAACTTATATATTTTTAAAATCGATTTTTATAGTAAAAATTTTCTCATTCTCATAATTTAAAGTTGATGCGAGAATAGATACGTTGTGTTGATTCAAGACGAATCGATCGACCCATAGCATTGATACATTTTATTAAAGAGTAAGGAAGCTATGGTAATGCATAATATTTGAAAACACGATTTTTTATAGAAAAACTTTTTTGACGAACATAATTCAAAATTGATGCAAGAACGGAAAAGATTCCTTTAATTGAGGCAAATCAATTGATCTATGATATTAATACACTTTATTGAAGATTAAGGAAGTTATGCTCATTTATAATATTTGAATCTTATGTTTCAAACAGAAAAACATCTCTCATCGACATAATTCAAAGTTGACGCATGAATAGAAAAGACTTTTCGATCATAAATTTTCAAATAGCGTAATTTTGACAATTTTTGTAAAGAAATCATAAAGGTGGGGAAGAAATATGGTGCGGCAGAACTTTTGCCTTCCCTTTTCCAGCTCGAAAAATTATCATTTCGAATACAAACTTTGATTTGTCTGATTTGTCTTTGTATTTAAAAATTTTTTGTATTATTTTGTAATTTTGTATTTTTTGTAAATTTATATTTTTAAATGGAGAAAAATGAACATGACAGTTATATATGCCTGAAATCTTATAAATTCGTATTCTATGAAAATTAATGTTAGGAAATTATTTAAAGCACGTAAAGTCAATAATCCCTGGTAAAACGGGCGAAGGGAAAGGCAAGAAAGCAACTTTGTCTCAGAGAGAAACTTTATCATTTTCCAAAAACGGATAAGAACAATGAGCACTAATGCCCTGTAATAATTAATCCCCTTAATGGCGAGCAAGAAGCCATTCACGAACATTCTACAATTTCTCTGAACCTTACGAAAGTTATCGCCGTTGGAGTTATTACGATATCAGTGATGTATAGACGAAGTAATTTTATGGTATCGAATTTAGCAGCCCTACTTTATAATCTCGGAAGCGAAGATTATTGCCTCAAGATAATTTTCAGTTTTCCTTCCCTTTTTTTTCTTTCAGAATGAAATTTAATGGCGAAAGGTGATCATGATTAGTTTTTAGTCATTTTATGACCATAATATCTCAAATATAAAAATCGTAGTAGTCAGGTAAAGTGAATTTTAAAATTGTAGCGGAGAAGATCATAGATTTTTTACTTGATCAGAAAATAGAGCATCAGGGTGAAATTTAAAAACTGAGCTTTTGAAGAATTTTCCTACATTTTTTTAGCGAAAATTCATTAAATTTCCATGAATATTTAAACTACGTAAATCTAAAAATCAAACACTTTTTAGAGGTGAACAAAAATCCAGAGCCATAGATATAAAGAGCCCAATATAAAAAAAACTTTTCTCTCACCCAGAAATTTAGAATTAAGTGAATTTATTAGAAACACTTGAAGAAAGAAAAAAATTGATTTCTAGAGTTGAAAATTGGTTTTCTTTTGTTGAAAATTATATTTATTTTACTTGAAAACTCATCTATTTCATTTGAAGATTCGTCTTTTTAGTTTAAAATTAAACAATTTTTAATTCAAAGCTAATTTTTCTTGGTTTTAAAGTCTATTATTATGTACATATTTGGTTAATCATTTTCTGATTTTTTTGGAAATTTAATTATTTTGTGGATCATTGAACTATTTTTTTGCTAATTCGTCTTTTTGGTTGAATTTAACTGTTTTTGATAGAAAGTCAAACTCCTTTGTGAAAAATTATTTTTTTTGGTTGCCGATTCATTATTTTAGTTTTAGAATTCATATCTTTGGCTGAAAATTTTACTATTTTGTTGAAAATTTCTTTGGTTTCTTATTTATTAACCTATTCCATTTTTGGTTGAAAATTTATTATTCTTTTCTTAAACAATTCAACTATTTGTTGGAAAATTTCTCCTTTTTTGGATGAAGATCCGTATTTTTTGGTTGAATTTAACTGTTTTTTATTCAAAACTCAAATCTGTTTCAGATAGAATATTATCTATTGTATGTTTCTGTTAGAATTTAACTATTTTGTTGCAAGTTATACTTCTTTATGAAAAAATTAATTTTTTGTTAGAAGATGCATTATTTTAGTTTTAAAATTTATCGGTTTAGTTAAAAACGCAATTATCTTTTTGGAAAATATTTTTTTTTGGTTGAAGATTTATTTTGTAAACTGATAATTAAGGTTTTACATTTTGGGCTGGAAATTTCACTTTTTTAGTTAAAAATTTAACTATATTGTTGATAATTGAACTACTCGGTTGAAAGTTGAATATTTATCTATTTTGTAATAATTCGTCTTTTTTAGTGGAAAATGAAACTTCTCGTCTGAAAATTCTTCTTTTTGATTGAAAGATCGACTATACTTGATTGAAACGTGAAACCTTTTATTAAAAATTTATTTTTTTATGAAGTTTAATTATTCGAGTTGAAAATTCATATGTTTTTTTGAACATTTAACTATTTTTTTATAAAGTTTTTTTGTTTAGAACTAATTTTTTGTACTGGAAACTTCATCATTCCATTTTTGGTTGAAAAATTTTTTTTTGGTTGAAACATCAACTATTTGATGAAAACTTTAACTAATTGGTTTAAAGTTGAATTTCTTTTTTTTAAATCCATTTTTTTTTAAATTTAACTATTTTGTTAAAAATTAGGTTTTTGTTGAAAATTCTACAAAATTTAAATTTTTTCTTGAAACTTAAACTAATTTCTTGCAAATTCTGTTTTTCTTCTTTGTAGAAAATTAATCATGGTTGAGTGAAAGTGTAACTATTCCAGTTGAAGATTCATTTATTTAAAAAAAAATTCATCTCTGTAGTTAAAAATCGAACTATTTTTGACTGAAATTTAATTTATTTCGGTTAAAATATCTACCATAACAGTTGAGTATTTATCTTTTTTGGTTGTAAATATTATTATTTGGTTAAAAATTTAATTATGTCGTTTTTTGATTAAAAATTCTAAAATTTGGTTAACAATTTTTTTGCTTAACGAAAAAATCTTACTAGGTTGAAAATTCAACTCTTCTGATGAAATATTGGTCTCTTTGGTTTGAAAATTTATCTCTTTTAGTAGACATTTAAATATTTTTTGGTTCAAAATGCATCTTTGATTTTTAATCTATTTTGGTTGGTCCCAGAAAGTTGTAAATTTTCGAGAAGTGGGAGTCGAAACTAGGTAAATTTAAGAAATATAAAAAATTAATTTTGGATTCTCAAAAATGGATCATTTTGATCTGTGCATTTTTTTACAATTTTTAAACAATTTTTTAACGAAAAAAAAACAAATTCTCAATCAATTGAATTAAAGTCAAGAAGACTAATTTTTAACAAAATAGATAAATTCTTATTCAAAATTTTGAATTTCAACAAACAAGTTCTATTTTCTACCCAAATAAACGAATTTCAAACAAAATTTAAGAATTTTTAAACAAATATTTGAATTTTCAACTAAAAAAGAAAAGATTTTCAACCAAAAATAGAATAGCTACGTTTTCAGATTAAAAAATTAATTTCCAATCAAGAAAAAATGAATTTACAACAAAATAGTTAAATTAAGAAGTAATAGGATAGCTAAATTTTCAGATGAAGGAAATAATTTTTAAGAAAAAAAAACGAATTTCCAACAGAAGAGTTAAATTTTTTAATAAACAGTTTATTTTTTATCCAAGAAAGATTCTTTAGTCAAAGAATCTTTCTTGGTTGAAAATTCAACTATTCTGATGAAATATTGGTCTCTCTGGTTTGAAAATTCATCTCTTTTAGTAGACATTTAATTATTTTTCGGTTCAAAATGCATCTTTGATTTTTAATCTATTTTGGTTGATCCCAGGAAGTTGTAAATTTTCGAGAAGTTTTCGAAACTAGGTAAATTTAAGAAATAGTGAAAATTAATTTTGGATTCTCGAAAACGGATCATTTTGATCTGTGAATTAAAAAAATTTTCATTTGTAGCATATACACATTTTTTATGTTAGCTTAAGAAATGAAATTTTTGTACACTACCGGAAATAAAGTGCATTGTGAAAAAAATGCAAGAAATCTTCTTACGAAAACTTCCTTTGTAATGGAAGCTTCTCTAGTTAATATACCGACACAAAGGAAATACCTGACTTTCATAAGGGATATTAACGTCAAAGTATTGCAATAGCCCGAGACACTAATTTATATTATGATAGAAACGTTATACTTAAAGATTATTTTTAGGTAATTTATTTTTAAGTAAATTATGATCGTGGTCAAAATCCAATGACTATTTTAGTTTAATAACAGTTTCATACATTATTTTATTAATACAATTATTTATAAATCAGGTATTTTTTTACAAAAATATAAAAATGTGTTATCTAAAAGTTGAATAAAATAAAAAATTTTTGAACAAATTTTTGAATATCTCAGGCATCACGGTGGTTCAGTAGTTCAATTTTAGATAAAAAAGCGATTTTTTCTGAAAAAGGGGATTTTAATTGTTATTAAAAATTATTTATATCATATGGTTATCTCGTGAACCTCGGTTCTAGTCATTTTTGTGTAAAATTTCATTTTAGCTAGCTCTGAAAAATCTTTTGAATACTTCAGGATTTTCTACTGATAAAAATACATTTAAAAAAATTAAAAAAGTTCAAAAATTGAAAAATAAATAAACAGCAGGATTGCAAAGTGCTCGTGTTTGATTTTTTTTAAATGTATTTTTATCAGCAGACAGATTTTTATTTCTTATTCTAAATTTTTTTTTCAAGTGTATTATTTTCGGTACAAAACCATGAGTTGTTCAAATTATTTTTCTAAATTAGCTAGAAAGAAATAATTTGAAAAAAAATGACTGAAATCTGGATATGAGCTAAAAAAAGATATAATGTAGAAAAACAGGAATTCAAACAATTATTCTTTATAAAAAGTAATGAAAATTTGAAAATAACAATTTCACCAAATGTTGTTACTACCAGCAAAACTAACTTACTTTGCTCTGAAATGCCGCTTTATGTACTTTATTACATATTTTCAAAGTATTAAAAATTAATCAAAATTGTTATTTATTTATCCCCTATTTCCCTCTTTTGCACTTTTTCTCGATTTTCCTCCTAAATTTCCCTTCTTTGACTGAAAAATCTATTATATTTCTGGTCAAGAATTCATTCCTTTTAGATAAAAATTTTATTTTATCAAACTGTTTTGTAGAAAATTCGTCATTTTGGTTTGAAGATTCAACAATTTTGATGACATTTCTTTTTCTTCATTGAAAAATCTTTTTTGGTTGACTAATATTCTTGACACAAAAGAAAATTAAATAGTCCCATTTTCAAATAAATACTTGATTTTTCAAACCAAAAAAATGAATGTTTTAAAAATGTTTTAAAAATAGTTAACTTCTCAACCGAAAAAGAAAAATGTTCAACAAGAACGTCAACTTTCAATAAAGAAACATAAATTTTGCACGAAATAGTTTAATTTTCAAATGAAAAAAAAATAAATTTTCAATCAAAAGTGGAATCGTTAAATTTTAAGTTCAAGAAAGAATTTGATAATGACAAAAAAGAACAAATTCTCAACCAATTGAATTAAATTCAAAAAGACTAATTTTCAACAAAATAGTTAAATTCTTATTCAAAATTATGAATTTTAACAAACAAGTTCTATTTTCTACTCAAATAAACGAATTTCAAACAAAATTTAAGAATTTTTTAACAATTATTTGAATTTTCAACTAACAAAGAAAAGATTTTCAAAATAATTGAATAGTAGCATTTTCAACCAAATAGTTTAACGACAAAAGACGAATTTTTAAAAAGATAGTTGAATTCGTATCTAAATAGATAAATTAAACAAACAAGAAAAATTTTCTACTCGAAAAGACGAATTTTTAACAAAAGAGTTAAGTTTCCAAGCTGAAAAGTTGAATGTTTTAAGAATAGTTAACTTTTAAACCGAAAAAGAAAAATTTTCAACAAGAAAGACAATTTCCGACCGAAAAAATAAATTTTCAACAAAATAGTTTAATTTTTGAATAAAAAAATATAAATTTTCAACCAAAAGTGGAATCGCTAAATTTTTAGTTCAAAAAACAATTTTTTAAAAGCAAAAAAAAAATTCTCAACCAATTGAATTAAATTCGAAAAGAATAATTTTCAACAAAATAGTTAAATTCGTAACCAAAATGATGAATTTTAACAAACAAGTTCTATTTTTTACCCAAAAAAACGAATTTGAAAACATTTATGAATTTTTTAACAAATATTTGAATTTTCTACTAACAAAGAAAAGATTTTCAACCAAAAATAGAATAGCTACGTTTTCAGATTAAAAAATTAATTTTCAATAAAGAAAAACACAAATTTCCAACAAAAGATTTAAATTAAAAAATAATAGAATAGCTACTCGTACATTTTCAGATTAAGGAAATAATTTTTAACAAAAAAAATCGAATTTCCAACAGCAGAAGTAAATTTTTCAATAAATAGTTTATTTTTCAACCAAGAAGTTTAATTTTCTACCAAAGTAGTTTAATTTTTAACCAAACAGTTTCATTATCTATCAGATTTTCCAATCAAGAAAAATGAATTTTTAACGAAATAGTTTAATTTTCAAATTAGAAAAAAAGAATTTTCAACCAAAAGTAGAATCGTTAAATTTTAAGTTCAACAAACAATTCTTCAACGCAAAAAAAAACAAATTCTCAACCAATTGAATTAAATTAAAAAAGACTAATTTTTAAAAAAATAGTTCAATTCTACACCAAACTGATGAATTTTAACAAACAAGTTCTATGTTCTACCCAAATAAACGAATTTGAAAACATTTATGAATTTTTTAACAAAAGATTTAAATTTTTAGACTAACAAAGAAAATATTTTCAACCAAAAATATAATAGCTACGTTTTTAGATTAAAAAATTGATTTCTAATCAATAAAACACAAATTTCCAACAAAAAATTTAAATTAAAAAATAATATAATAGCTACATTTTAAGATGAAGGAAATAATTTTTAACAAAAAAAAACGAATTTCCAACAGCAGAGGTAAATTTTTCAATAAATAGTTTATTTTTTAACCAAGAAGTTTAATTTTCTACCGAAGCAGTTTAATTTTTAACCAAACAGTATAATTATCTATCAGATTTTTCTATCAAGAAAAATAATGTTTCAACGAAATAGTTTAATTTTCAAATGAAAAAAATAAATTTTCCGCCAAAAGTGGAATCGTTAAATTTTTAATCCAAAAACAATTTTTTAACGACAAAAAAGGACAAATTCTCAACCAATTGAATCACATTCGAAAAGACTAATTTTCAACCAAATATTTAAATTCTTAACCAAAATAATGAATTTGAAAACATTTATGAATTTTTAACAAATATTTGAATTTTCTACTAACAAAGAAAAGATTTTCAACCAAAAATAGAATAACTACGTTTTCAGATTAAAAAATTAATTTCCACACAAATTTCCAACAAAATATTTAAATTAAAAAATAATAGAATAGCTACATTTTCAGATGAAGGAAATAATTTTTAACAAAAAAAAAAACGAATTTCCAACAGAAGAGTTAAATTTTTTAATAAATAGTTTATTTTTTAAAAAATGAGTTAAATTTTCTACCAAAGTAGTTTAATTTTTAATCAAACAGTTTAATTATCTATCAGATTTTTCAATCAAGAAAAATAAGTTTTCAACGAAATAGTTTAATTTTCAAATGGAAAAAAAATAAATTTTCAGCCAAAAGTGGAATCGTTGAATTTTTAGTTCCAAAAACAATTTTTTAACGACAAAAAAAAACAAATTCTCAACCAATTGAATTAAATTCAAAAAGACTAATTTTTAACAAAATAGTTCAATTTTACACCAAAATGATGAATTTTAACAAACAAGTTCTATTTTCTAGCCAAATAAACGAATTTGAAAACATTTATGAATTTTTTAACAAAGATTCGAATTTTCAACTAACAAAGAAAAGATTTTCAACCAAAAATAGAATAGCTACGTTTTTAAATTAAAAAATTGATTTCCAATCAAGAAAGCACGAATTTCCAACAAAAAATTAAAATTAAAAAATAATATAATAGCTGCATTTTTATATGAAGGAAATAATTTTTAACAAGAAAAAAACGAATTTCCAACAGAAGAGTTGTATTTTCTAATAAATAGTTTATTTTTTAACCATGAAGTTCAATTTTCTACTAAAGTAGTTTAATTTTTAACGAAAAATATAAATTTTCACAGAAAAGTTAATTTTGAAGCAAATAGTTTAATTATCTATCAGATTTTTCAATTTTCAAGCCAAACATTTCTACACAACAGGTGAATTTTCAATCATCAAATTTGAATTTACAACAGAAAAGATCATTTTCGTCCAAATAGTTGAATTTTCAACTAAAATGATGAATCTTCAAAAAAAAAAAAAGAAAAAAAAAGAATTATTTACAGAGTAGTTTAACTTTAAATAAAGTATTTGATTTCTCAACCCAAAAATTTAATTCTTAACAAAACTAGTGATAGTTAAAGTTTTAACCACAATTTAATTTTAAATAAAAAAAAAAAAGTTGAATTTAACCCAAAGAGACGAATTTTCCACAAAATATATGATTTTTCAACCAAGTACTCAAATCTTCAAACAAATAGTTGAATTTTAAACTATAAAGGATCAATTTTCAACCAAAAATGGAATAGTTACATTTTCTGTTCAATTATTTAATTTTCAACTAAAGAGCTGAATCTTTAACCAAATTTATGAAAATTTTTATTAAATTCTGTAGAATTGAAATTAAATTAAACTTATTCATTCAAGTTTTCTGAAAAAACACCGTTAAAATCTCTAGATTTATAAATCCTTGAAATCCTTCAATATTGTGAAATTCCTTGAAATATCTTGAAATCCCTTAAAATCTTGGAAATCGGTAGGAATCCCGTCAAAGTAAATTAAATTTATTTCCCAAATTTCACTAGAAATATATTGAAATCTTTGTAACTCCTACACAATTCTTTGGAATCCCTTGAAGTTTTTTAAATCTCTTGAAATCCTTTGGAATTCCTTGAAATTCCCGGAAATGTTTGGAAATCTTAAAAATCCGCAAAAAACCCTCGAAAAGTTTGAAAATTCCTTGGGACCAATGAAAATGTTTTTAATCTCTTGAAAATTAATTAAATCTTTTAAAATTTGTAAAAATATTTTAAAAATCACTAAAATCTCATAAAAGCCTTAAATCCTTAAAATTATAATATTATTAATAATTATTATTATCCATAATTATTGATGAATTTATGAAATCTGACGAAATCGCTTGAAATCCATCGAAATTTTCTGGGATTCCTTGAAATTCTTTAAAACTTGTTGAAATACGACGTTCAATAAATAAAGAAGTCATTCGTTTGTACTTTCTCTATTTTTTTTCATCAATTCTTTCAATATTTCAACAACCCTGATGGAAAAATTTTTACCAAAAAGGAGAGAAAACTGAAATTATTTTCACAGGAATCCACAAATAAATACAATAAATTGCAACCAAAATTAACGGAAAGTACCAATTTTTTTATTATTGAGACGAATTTTGTACTTTTTTTTTCTTTTTTTGTACATTATTGTATTTTATTGTAATTTTAATTTTCTATATGAATCTACAGGAATGTACAGCGTTCTTAAAACACAAAACCTTATGTTTCAAGTTTTTTTCTTCAAATATATAGCAATCGATTGGACAGTATATATGTAATTGAAAATTATGTCCTTGCAATATTTTAAATATTTCTTATCCCAGGTGAAAAAAAAAACACTTTTTGACTGCAAATCAAAATTGAATAATTGAGAAAGAATTGATCACGGTCATTGAAATTAAAAGATTTGAACTCTTGAAAATAAAATTTTTTTCATTTGAAGTTACAAAAACTGAACCGCAAATTAAAACACTCAAAGTGGAATACTATTGAATTTTAAACTTAAAAATTAAATTTAAAAAAATCATTTTCAATGCTACGAATTGAAGAATGAATAAAGAAATGTATAAATTTTCCAAAATATGTTATTTTAAGTAATTTTAAGCTAGAAACGTTAATTTATACATTAAAATTTGTTTTGAAATCTTTTTAAATACTTGCTTAAAAATATGTTAAAAAAAAATAATTGTGAAATTTTCCAGGAATGTAATAATTTTATTATCTTGGAACTCGGAATTTCCCCAACATTTTTTGGGAAATCTTGCGAAAGTAAAAAAATTACCTTAAAATCATCCAGATTCTTTTTTTTCAATTTTGGAAATCTTATTAAATATTCTTTTTAAATTAATTTTTCAAAAAAAAAAGAAATACAAGCTATCGTTTTCAATGCTACGATAATTTTTAAATAATTTAAATTGAATTAAATAATTAAAAAAATTAATTAATTAATTGAGTATCTTGGAACCCGAACTTTCCCAAAAAAATTTTGGAAAATCTTGCATAAAGTAAAAAAATTACCTAGAAACAATCCAGATTCTTTTTTTTAATTTTGGAAATCTTATTAAATAATATTTTTAAATTAATTATTGCAAAAAAAATAAATCGACGCTATCATTTTCAATGCTACGAATTGAAGAATGAATAAAGAAATGTATACATTTTCCAAAATATGTTATTTTTAGTAATTTTAAGCTGGAAACATTAATTTATACATTGAAATTTGTTTCGAAATCTTTTTTAATATTTGCTTAAAAATATGTTAAAAAAGATAATTGTAAAATTTTCCAGTAATTTAATAATAATTTTATGATCTTGGAACTCGAACTTTCCCAAACAAATTTGGTAAAATCTTGCAAAAGTAAAAAAATTACCTAAAAATCATCCAGATTCTTTTTTTTTTTAATTTTTGAAATCTTATTAAATATTCTTTTAAAATTAATTTTTCAACAAAAAATGTATTATTTCCCGAATCAATTATTGTTCAATTGCTATTTATTATTCAAATGTTTTTAAATATTCTCTTAAAATTAATGTTTAAAAAAAAAACCATTTTAAATGTTCCCAGCAAAGTTAAAATATTTATTTTCTCAAAACCTTTAAAGATCAATAAAAAGCTTATTTTTCGAAATCTTTTCCAGTTTTAAATTCAGTTTGGATCTTCTCAAAGCCGAGCTCAAAACTGGTAAATATTTCTTAAGCTAACTCAAATTTTTTTCAAAATTGATAGTTGTTCAATTGTTATTTATTCATCAAAATTCAATAATTTCACTTACATATTAAAAATTTGTTGAATAGAACAATTAAAATTGTAACGTACAAAGTTTTAATTCAAAACTCTGAAATATTAACGATTCAAGGCTTTCTATTTCAAATAATTCAGTTTAAAATTGTTTAGTTTTTAATATTTGATCTATAATTGCTCATTTTTAATAAAAAGTGAAATATTGCTAAAAATTAAAAAAATGTCTTAATTAAAAAATTTCAGATTAAATGGGTTAAAAATGGAATATTTCAGATTGAAACAATATTTGAATAGGATTTGGAAGTGGATAAGAGCGTTTAATTTTTCAAATTATTCTTAAATTAAGAATAGTTTATAATGTTTCAATCGGATGTTTACACTTGTTCATAATAGCAAAAGTTCTCGGTAAAAATAGACAACATAATTTTGAGTGAAGTTTCCCAATATTTCAACTTTTGTGAAATATTATATTTAATCAGGGAAGTTAAGAATATATGAAATTATTGAAGGAATCTGTATTATCATTAGCGAATAACAGAAAATATTCAACGTCTTTTCAGACTAGATGGAGCTATGAAAGAAAAATTATTTGAAATAATTTTTTTCTGAAAAAAGATCTTCTCCTTTCGCTCCGCTGGAAATCGAACCACAGAAGTACTGATTTCCGGTCAGGTGCTTTCCTATTAAGCTACTAGAGAAATCGAGAGAAGAAACTTTTTTCAGAAATACACGCATCATTTTGCTAGATGTTACAAATGAAATTTTTCAAGGAATCTGTATTATCATTAGAGAATAACAGAAAATATTTAACGTCTTTTCAGATAGTAGCTACTTTTCTCTAGTAGCTTAATGGGAAAGCACCCGACCGGCAATCGGAAGTTCTGTGGTTCGATTCCCAGCGGACCAAGAGGATAAAATCTTTTTTCAGAAAAAAATTATTCGAAATTATTAATTCAATGTGCAGTACTTCCATTGTGGGTGATTGAATATGCGATGAAGTAAAACAGACGTGATGTTCTTGAAACACACAGTGGGTCCCAGAGATTGAATAAATTTTAATGCCCGCCTTAATATCGTGTAAACGTGCTGCGAAATAGAATGGGAAAATCGATTTTCCTCGAATGAAAACTTTCGGTCTTTAAATAGGCTCATTATTTTCCTGCCACGTGAACGACTGAGCCGTCTGGTAGTGAGTATAAGGGTGTGAGGCCAGAAGCGGCCGAGATTGATAAATTATCGAGTTGAAAAATGTAAAACCGATGCGCTCGTGCTTTTCCTCCTCACTCCTAACCCTCCCCCTCCCACTAAATCCCAGCCATTTTCGATGAATTTGGCTCGATGCATGTTCTCCACATAAATTTCAGTCTGAAACAGCTATGCCTGTCATTCCAGTATGCTCATTTATTATTATTTTCTCATGTGAAAGATTTTAGTTACATTTATCGTTTTATAAATTAAACATTCTGTAAAATCAAAATCACAATTTAAATATGAAGCAAAATTCCACTTCTGACTTGAGGTGTTTCCTGAATGAGACCAATAAAGTTTGGTTGGAAAAAGTTATCATGTCCCGAGAATTAAAAGGTGGAAGTTGACAATCTTAAAAAAAGGAAATAGATCAATAATATATAAATTGATAAATCTAAGACTTCCAGACCAATTATTATTTAATAAAATGTGACGTTTCGTCACCAGTCATGGTGACCTCATCAGAAATCTGTGGTTAAATCTATTAAGAGAATTACATAGGAAATTACATAAAAGAAAAGTATGTCAAACACATAATTTTTTTAAAAAACAATTTTCAAAATACGGTGACCTACCATTAGGTAGAGCGGTCAGATTTAGTTATACATTAAATATTTATTTCCAAAGAAAGAAAAAGGAGAATTTACTCCAAAAATAGAGCAAATTCGGTCAGACATCGTAGTAGTTATATGCGTAAAGGTTTCGTACGTAAAAAATGATCAATTATATAGAATAATTGAAGTTACCATTTCTTCGAAAAAATCCATTTTCGGTATTCAATCTAAGGTGTTAGAAAAAGTAGAAATTGTAGTAAGTTTATTAAATTTGAAAGACTTTCGAACAAATAGTTTGAAAAGTGACAAGAAAGAGGTTAGGAAACTACAAATCAAGAGAAGTTCATAAGGATAAAATAGATATTTCTTTACCTGATTAAATAGTAGCAAACTGCTTGAAATTTATTTTTTTCATAGTGATAAAAGTTTTATAATTAGATTTTAGATCCATGTTTAAAAAAAAATTAAATTAAAGAAAGGAGCATGGTACATAGTACCATGCGGGTCCGGAGTAGACCGACAACTGGAAGGATCAAACATACTGAATCGCAAGAAAGAGATTTAGGCGCCAAGTTTAAATTTTGTTATATAAAATTTGAAGAAATTAGGAAAACCATTAGCATACTTTATCTAAAATCATATTATAAGCAGAATTATAAAATTTCAAATCAGTAATCTTATTCGAAGCATTGTTACTCTCATTTTTAATATACATCATCTCGACAAAGTTTCTTTTATAATAATTTTGCGCTTTATGTAATATTTTAATGTCATCCCATTTGATATAATTTGAGTTTCCATTATGGACAGAGTGAATGTGTTCAGCAATTTCGTCATGATTTTTTTACAGTGACTAATATTTCTGAAATTCTCATTTTTTCTAGTCTCTAACGATCTTTTAGTTTGTCCAATATAGGACATACCATAAGAACAGTCCAATTTATAAACAACATTACACTGTTCTAATTTTTCCAATGGATCTTTTCCCAATTTGATAAAGTGGTCAAATTTTAAATCAATTCTAAAAATAGTATTATTATTAAAGTTAGAAAAAATTCTACGGATGGGATAAGATATATCTGGATAGAAATTAAAAGATACATCTTTTTTCTGTTGACGATTATTGGCTAGATTTAACTCTAGAGATGGTTTTTTATTACTAATTTAAAAAAGTCTTATTTTAATGTGTTTTTCAATAAACTGTTTAGGATAACTATTGTCATTAATTATTTTTTTGACTGAAATTAAATTTTCATGGTGAAAAGATTCATCAGAGAGAAGAACAGCTGAATCAACAAGATTTTTTACAATATACCAGAATATGCACTTTTTCTAAACCAGTTTGTGATGATATCATGTGAATTTTTTCTAATAATTTTTAAGTTTAAAAAACTGATATAATTGTCAGATTCAACTTCAAATGTAAATTTTAACCTTTTCTGATAACCATTAAAACAAGAAACAATCTTTTCAATTTCGTCTTTTGGAACAATAAGAAAAGTATCATCAACATATCTATAAAATTAATGGATTTTGACCTTTGAATTTTTAAAGATTTCTAATTCGAGATCTTGTAAGACAATTTCAACGAGAATACCTGATATCGGAGACCCCATAGGAGTGTCGAATTTTTTATAGTAAAAATTTTTATCAAATTGAAAACTAGTAGAATTCATAAGCAAAGAAATACCAGATTTGAAATCATTTTGAGAAATATTAGTAAAGTATTTTATGTGACACCATCTCTTACCGATACCAGAAAGAACCAATTCTAAAGGAATATTAGTAAAAAGTGAGATTACATCTAAAGACATAAAAATATGGTTATCAGGAATTTTAATTTCAATAATATTTTCTCGAAAAGTAGTAGAATTTTTGACAAAGGAATTTAATTTTGGTATGGAATCAGATAAAATTTTAGCCATAGTTTTAGCCAAGTAGTAAGTTGGAGTGTTAATATAGGGTACCACAGGTCTTAAAGGAAAATTAACTTTATGGACCTTTGGAAGGCCATACATTCTTTCTAAATTGGTATTGGAAGTTGACAATAAATTTCTTTGAAATTTCTGCCCAAATATTCTTTAGAATTCCATTCTTTTAATAAATAAAAAGTAGAAGTTTGAAGTTTTTTGAGAGGATTACAATCGATTTTTTCATATGTACTAGTGTCACTGAGCATTTCATTCATTTTAGAATAATAATAATTAAAAAAAAATATAAAGAAATTGCTGAACACATTCACTCTGTCCATAATGGAAACTCAAATTATATCAAATGGGATAAAATTAAAATATTACATAAAGAGCAAAATTATTATAAAAGAAACTTTGTCGAGATGATGCATATTAAAAATGAGAGTAACAATGCTTTGAATAAGATTACTGATTTGAAATTTTATAATTCTGCCTATAATATGATTTTAGATAAAGTATGCTAATGGTTTTCTTAATTTTCTTCGTATTTTGAAAATTGTTTTTTAAAAAATTATGTGCTTGACATACATTTATGGTATTTATTTATTTATGGTCTGATAGTGTTGTTTAATTTCTTCTATATATTTTATCCCAGACGTTAAAACATTATTGAGGATTTACCATCTTTCCTCTATCTACCTAAAATAAACCTCAAATTTGACGGGCGCGGCTGCGGATTGTAATAAAAAGTTCAATTTGCAGTCTTAAAAGCAATTTTAACTGAGGGGATAATTACTCCTTTAGTCGGGTGTATACTTTCTCTGCAATATTATGCAATCTCATGCAATCATATGCAATCCTTTGAAATCCTATTTCATTTTATTACTTTATTCAAAAAATTTGCTTTTGTGTCAAAAATTCTACAATTTTGTTAAAAATTCCACATTTTTGTTAAAAAGTCATTCTTTTTGGTTGAAAATTCAACTGTTTGTTCAAAAATTCGTCCTCTTTAGTTGAAAATTCAACTAAGTTTGTGAAAACTTAAACTATTTCATTGAAAATTAATTTTTTATTTAAATTAATATTTTCCGTTTAAAAATTTAACTGTTTTGTAGCTAACTCGTCTTTTTGACATGAAAATGAAATTTTTTGTTGAGAATTCATCTTTTTGGTTGAAAATTCAGCTACTTAGTTGACAGTGGAACCACTTTGATACAAATTCATTTTTTAGGTTAGTAATTTATATTTTAGTTTAATTTTTTTGTCATGAATTAACTGTTTGTAAAGTGTGGTTGGAAAAAGTTAGCATGTTCCAAGAAGTAAAATGTGTAATTTGACAATCTGAGCGTAAAAGGAACCTAAAATTGAAACTGGCTCCGCTGCGGATTGCGATAAAAAGTACAATTTTCAGTCTAAACAAAAAATTGAAACAGAGGGTTATAGGCCTTAACGATTTTCCTATAATAAATTTCTTACAATTTTTCACAATTCTAGAAGAAACATTATGGAGAATTATTATAAGAAAATCATAATCAGAGAATCAGTATATGAATAAAGAATCTGAAAATATTGAAAGAGCTCATACAAAAAATAGAGAAAGTATAAACAAATGGTTTATGTATCTAACGTCAAATTTCGACAAATTTTGAGGAATTTTAGAAAATCTCCTTACTAAGCGATTTCCTCAGGTTTTATCACAAATTTCACTGCATTTCAGGGATTTTCAAACATATCAGGAGGTTTTGAGGTATTGCAAAAAAAAATTGGAGAGACTTTCATGGATTTTAGAGCATTGATATATATATATATATAATAATCCAAGTACCCTCACCGTCCCGAGATCCACACCTTCTTTGTTAAAAAGTGGCATAATTATTATAAAAGTGGGGTGAACCCCACTTATCCCTGTTACAACCGTAGTTTTTGGCACGACCCTCTCTCCTCCTCAAATTGGTAATGTTTATGGAGGACCCCTGAAAAAATATTTTTTTTTTTAACCACGAAAGCAAGAATAAATATTGTTATTCAACTTGATGTTATTTAACACGGTTTCAGGTAAGCGTGACTCACTCGGTGAGGAAGGAAGTAATGTGGGGAGGGTGTATAGATTTTTTTATATCAATCTAGAATTCCCGTGTTGTTTATTCAAACAACACGTTCGTTCCGCAACACTGATCTGATCCAGGTTGCTGATCAATCTCTCTAGCCATCACCCCAAGTGAAGAGCATCACGAAATTATTATGTAAAGCTTCCCACTATGACCCATTAGTATCCAACGTCTTTTGTTTCAGGCGTCTTTCACTCCACTGACACTCTTCTTCATGCATTTCTGATTTCCTCCAAACACCATGATTTTTTTTTTATTTACGTTAATTTTAGGCCCCATGTTCTTAATGCTCGTATTTAGTTTGCTCAACATTCTGTGCAAGTCTTTGATTGACTCTGCCATAACAACCTTATCATCTGCGAACGCTAACCCACGTACCATCACTGTCCCGAGATCCACACCTTCTTTGTCGAAGAGTGCCATTCTTAGACACTTGTCCATGAATATGATAAATAGTCATAAGGACATAATGCATCCTTGCCTAACCCCTTACATAATATCGATATATATGGTTATTATTTTTTTTTATACGCTGGAATTTTCTAATGCCCGGGTAACACCGGGTTTTCTGCTGTTGTTATAAAAAATGGTTGGCTGCGTAGAATAGGATTCACACTTGCATATATGTGTTAAACTTTATTTACTCCTATTGCATATTTTTTCTGCAATGCGTTTCATATGTTTCATATTCCACTTCTACTGTACCTGCAATGCGTATTCCATATTAAACCAACTTGAAATGGAGTTCAATGAAACTTTTATAGCCTCGAGGGTCGCGTACGTGCCAAACATTAAATGCTGACCGCTGATTTATTATTTGAAATTTGACTGGAGACGGAATAACAAATTTGAAAGCTGATCTCATCACATAATGTTTTTCTTCTAGCCTTGACTTTCATTTGCATGTATAAAACACATAGGAAAATTAGTCGTTAAAATATTTGATTTTATTGCACTTTTATGTCCAAGAATAATCGATTTCCAGCATCCCGTAAAAAAAGTCAGGGAATTCAAAATTGGTCAGGGAAAATCAGTGAATTTCAGGAAAAACTTAAAAGAGTCAAGGAACTTTTGATAAACTAAAGTTGAAGTTTTGGGGGTATTCAAAAAATTACGTAATACTTTTTTTGAATGAACATGCATGTAAATTCTGTTATTTAAATAGATGTTGAACCCTAATGAAATTAGATTTAGAAAAGAAAATGTTTTAATAAGATACGAAACGTAAATTTTCAAAAATTTTTTGGTTAAAAATGATATAATTGTGTAGCAAATTTTATTATTTTATTAAAAATTGTACAATTTTATTAAAAAATATTGCTTTCTGGTCGAAAATGCAACTGTTTTGTTGAAAATTCATTTGTTTGGTGTGAAAATTCATCAATTTTGGTAAAAATGACAATTTTTTCGTTGAAAATTTTCTCAAGTGTTGAAAATGCACCTGTTTTGTACAAAATTTGTCTTTTTGGCACGAGAAAACGACATTTTTGATGATTTTTTCTTTATTTACTAAAAAAAATCTGTTTGAAAATTTGTATTTTTGGGCTGCTTTGAACTAATTCTGATTAAAAATTAAAATATTTTTTTGTTGAAATATCAACTATTACATTTTTTGTAGGGAATTGATCTGTTGAAAGTGAAACTACTTTGTGAAAAGTCCATTTTTTTAAATTAAACATTCTTCATTTTATTTCAAAATCTTTTTCTTTTTGTCAAGTATTAACTATTTTGTTGAAAATTCTTTTTTTTTTTGTTGAAAATTAATTTCGTTGGTTGAAAACTTAACTGCCTAGTCCAAAATTTATTTTTCTTATTGAATACTAATTCTTTGAAACTAAAAATTCAACTATTTAATTTTTTTGTTCAGAATCCTTTTTTGGATAAAAAGTCAACTATTTGATTAAAAATTCGTATCTTTGGGTGAAAAATTAGTCTTTTTGTTGGAAAATTTATCTTTTGGATGCAGACTTCTTTTTTCGTTCAAAAATTGATTTTTTAAAGTAAAAATGTAATTATTCATTTATTTTGTTTAAAGATCGTCTTTTTAGTTTGAAAATTCAATAAGTGTAAAAGAAAATTCATAATTTTAGGTTGAAAATTCAAATTTTTTATGGGAAATTCGTTTTTTTTTTTTGTTTTTTATTGGAAAATAACTTTTTTTTTGTTAAAAATTCATATTTTCTGGTTCAAAACTTCAGCTTGAAAATTCCTCTTTTTGGTTTACAAATTAATCAGTTTTGGTGGATTATACAACTTGTTTGATGAAAATTCGTATCTTTTTTGTTACATTCAACTGTTTCTGATTGACAATCAGAACATGTTTTGTGGAAATATGAACTACTACATTTTTTATTTTTATTTTTTTTTACATTTTTTTACTTTTTATTCTTATTTGGTTGTAAATTCAACTACCCAGTTGAAAGTGGAAATACTTTGTGAGAAGTTCTTTTTTTTTTATTAAAAATTCTTCATTTTATTTCAATTTTTTTTTCAAGTATTGACTGTTTCGTCAAAAACTTTTTTTTTCGGTTGAAAATTAATTTCTTTGGTTGAAAATTTAACTTTTTTGTTGAAAATTAATTTTTCATTTATGGTTAAAAATACATCAAAAGTCTTTATTATTAATAATTTCTTAAATTTTATTCAAAATTATCTTCTTGGTTAAAAATTCATCTCTTTGGTTAAAAATATAACTGTTTTGTTGAAAATTCGTCTTTTGTGGTAGAAAATTTATTTCTTTGGTTGACAATTAAACTATTTTGTTGTATTTTTTTTCTTCAATTGGGTTTTTAATGTAAAAATGTTCATTTATTTATTTTGTTTTAAGATCGTCTTTTTGGTTTGAAAATGTAATTAGTGTGAAAGAAAATTCATATTTTTGAGTTGAAAATTTAAATTTTATATGCAAAATTCATTTTTTTGACTTTTTGGTAGAAAAAAGTTTTTTGGTTAAAAATTCATATGTTCCGGTTGAAAACTTCAGCTTGAACTTTTTTGTTAAAAATTAATTCTTTTGGTTAAAAATGTCCACTACGAGTATTTTGTTGAAAGTTCTTCTTTCTTGATTGAGAATTAATTATTCAACTTGAAAATCAAATTATTCCATTTGTGGTTAAAAATTCATCAAAATTCATTATTATTAATAATTTTTTAAATTGCATTCAAAATCAATCTTGTTGGTTAAAAATTCATCTCTTTGGTTAAAAATATAACTGTTTTATTGAAAATTCGTCTTTTTTGTTAAAAAATGTATTTCCTTGCTTGAGAATTAAACTATTTTGTTGTAATTTTTTTTTTCAATTGGGTTTTTGAAGTAAAAATGTAATTATTCATTTTTTTTCAAAATCGTCTTTTTGGCCTGAAAATTTAATTTGTGTAAAATAAAATTCATATTTTTAAGTTGAAAATTTAAATTTGATATGGAGAATTAATTTTTGTTTGGCTTTTTGTTGGAAAATAACCTTTTTCGTTAAAAATTTATATGTTCAGGTTGAAAAATTCAGCTTGAACTTTTCTCTTCAAAATTAATTCTTTTAGTTGAAAATTTCCACTAAGAGTATTTTGTTGAAAATTCCTCTTTCTTGATTGAAAGTTAATTATTCAACCTGAAAATTAAATTATTCCATTTATGGTTAAAAATTCATCAAAATTCATTATTATTAATAATTTTTTTAATTTCATTCAAAATCAATCTTGTTGGTTAAAAATTCATCTCTTTACTTAAAAATATAACTGTTTTGTTGAAAATTCATTTTTTTCTGTTCAAAAATAATTTTTTTGACCAAAATTTCAAAATTCAAAATTTGTCCTGTATTTTATTAAAAAATAATTTTGCTTACGTCAGGTCTCTCATCTCCCGCTCTTATGTAATTTTTGGATGACTTCTCATAAAATTCTGCACGACTGTTGTCACTAGAAGTCTTTAACATAAATTTAGGGACAAACTTTTTTTTTGTATTATCATTATTGATTTTTTGTGAAATTTCTTCTGTAGTGTAATCGACTTCTTGGCACAAATTGGTAAGCAATAATTGAAATGAAAAATAACATTTTTCAAAAATTTTCGAATTTGCTGAAGTAATTGAAAAAGAACGCCCAGCTGTTTCTGAAGATTAATACGAAAACCCAGCGAAGCGATTAATGGCAGTTCGTGCGTTGACCCAGGTTTACTGATAAATATTAACGCGCAATTCGAAATCCGGGCCAAAATCGATTTTCGCATAGCGGGTTTTGGCCGGCGCCAGTGTGATCACTAGGCTGTAATCGCACACAGTTGGCAGTCGTGTATTTAGCACGGTAAGCTAATTGACGGATTCGCAATTGCACGTACTCGCTAATAAACAGGGCATTTAATCACTCGAGACTTGCATATAAAATTTCATTTTTTTTTGACGTCGAGCCTCTACAAATTGCTTTGCCTATTAATCGTTGAGACTTTAATTGCAAACGCGTGTCATCATTATCAACGAAATTTTATCAATCAAATTTTAAGAATTGATCAAACAGTGCAATTATAAGTGTCTTTGACGTCCGAGAATCCAAAATAGGAGAAAATGAACAACAAAGTTGTATCAACTCTATCTGACAACCAAAACTTAAATAATTAAATTTTAAGTTAAAAAAATTAATGGTTAACCAAACAAATGAAGTGATAAATTTTTAATTAAAATTGTAAATATTTAACTGAACTAGATGAATATCAAAACAAAAAGATTAATTTTTGACTGAAATTATGAATCTTTAACAAGAATAATTGAATTTTTCACGAAAAAGATTAATTTTCAAACAAGACGATGAATTTCTACCAAAAGACAAACTTTCAACTGAAAAATATAATTTTTCAACCAAACATCGATGAAATAAATTTTCAGGCAAAAGATGAATGTTTAAAAAAGGAGATGAATTTTTAACTAAAATTATGGAATATTCAACTGGAATAATAGTTACATTTTCAGTTCAAAAAATAATTATTTTCAACCAAGAAACATCCAAAGAAAAAAAAGTTTGCAATCAAACAGCTCATTTTTCAACCAAAGAAATAAATTTTGAATTAAAACGAGGAATCTTCAACCAAAAAAATTAGTTTTTAGCAGAAGAGTTTTATTTTTAACCAAATGATTTTATTTTCTACCCAAAAGATGAATTTTCAACTAAAATGATAAATATTTAATTGAGATACTTTGATTTTTAACCGAAAAGAAGAATTTTTAAACAAGAAAATTAATTTTCAAGGAAAAAGACAATTTTCTACAAAAAAAATCGATTTTTTAGCAAAATACGTGAATTTTCAACGAAATAGTTGAATTTTCAATTAAAAAACACAAATGTTCACCTAAATTGTTGAATTTTGAACTATAAAATCTCAATTTTTAACTAAAAATGGAACAGTTAAATTTTCAGTTAAAAAAATTAATTTTCAACCAAACTGATGAATGTTCAACTAAAATGATGAATCTTCAACTTGAATAGTTGAATTTTATGCCAAAAAGATGAATTTTCAACCATAAAGATTAATTTTTTACAAAAAAAGATCAGTTTTCCACAAAGTACATACATTTTCAAACAAATAGTTTAATTTTTAAATGCAAAATATCAATTTTCAAACAAACAGTTAAAGTTTCACCAAAAAAAGATGAATTGATTTTCAACAAAGTAGTTACATTTTCAGCATGAGATAAATTTTTTATTAAAATGATGAATCTTCCAATTGAGAGTGATAGTGGGGCAGAGGGTGACGAATTAACAAAGGAAAATGCTAATATCCGTAGGATATTAGAACATGTGGAAGAATCTGAATAGGTTTAATCTCAGTTAATTTTTAATGTTCTGTACCTAAACTATTTTTAATAATTTATTTAATAAATGATATTTTTTGATACAAAATTATAGACAATTAAATGAATTAATATGAATATGAATAATTGAAAAAAAATTGTAAATAACCCACTAACGAAATAGTTACGAAAGTCCTAGTCATCTTTGGAGTAGAGTTCAATAATTGAGATCAATTTAAAAATTCAGTAGTAATTCAAAAATATATATCAACAGATGTCAATTAAAATATGTATGAAATTTCTCTAAAAGGAAATTATAATTTGATTATTAAACAATATCATAATAAAGATAGAGGTTAAGTTCAAAATAATAAAGAATTATAGTTACCATATTTCAATTGAAAAATGTCTTCAAAAAATTTGTCTGGTAATAAAATTAAAATAATTTATAACAAACTGTTAACAAAATAAAATTTATAAATTTAAAAAATGTAGTTTTAATTATTATGAGAGCAGGCTGGAAAGGCATCCTGCTCCCATGAAGGTAACTCCAAAAGTGACTGTCAAGGAAAATCAACTAACCTAACATACAGTAGAAGTGAAGAAAAAGGCGCCAAAATTTGAAAAGTAATATGACAGCTAAAGTGTTAAAAGCGCGTATTTTATCAAAATAATTTTAGAATAGAATTGTAAGATTCATTAATTATTTTATAAGTGGTCGTTAAGAAAATTATTGTAATTGGTGTTTGCCTAGTTTAATCATTTTGTCAAGTTTAGAATTAATACTAAAGGTGGTGCTAATTTTATAAGTTTTTAAAAGTCTTTTTATATTTTCTGAAATTTTACCATGGTATGGAATAGTAATAGTGCTTTTAGAATAAAATTCTTTTTCAATAATGTTATTAGAGTTATTAATTCTGTTTTTGTTATTAAGTTCTTTAAATCTATTATCGATTTGTTTATCAATAATATTGAGTGGAAAATTATTCAGGAAAAGATAATGTTTCACTATTTTTAAGTTATCATTATGAAATTTATTATTCGAAAGTAGAATAGCCGAATCAACTAAGTTCTTTACAATAGCTATTTTTTGTTGGAATGGATGTTTCGATAGAAAATTAAGTGAGCGGCCAGAATATGTTGATTTGCGAAACCAGTTAGTAGAGATGGTACCATTATCATTTTTGATAATGCTAATATTAAGAAAGTTAATAGTATTATTATTTTATATTTCATGTGTAAATTGTAATCTTTTATGAATTGAGTTCAAAGTTTTGGTAGTAATTTCAATTTTGTCTTCAGGAATAATTAAAAATGTATCATCTACATAACGAAAGTAGAAAAGGATTTGAAAATCTAGTTTATTGAAAATCTCGGATTCTAAGTCTTGAAAGAAATCTTAAATCTATTAATTTTTTAATTCATGTAAAAACTAAAACTAAAAATCCTGACTGCTAATGTGGCGCTGTCAAGGCCTTGATGATAAGAAAAAAAGTTTTGTTTTTGATGTAAATTTTTCATTTTTTATACTTTTAAACACCCGGGAAATTTGAATAAATGTGAAAGTAAGACATTTTGTTGGTCCTGGCGTGCTAGTCAGCAACCGATTAGAGCCCGAAAGGCCGTCTAGATTGGACGGTCTAGACAATGTTCTAATTGGACGCAAGTCTGCCCCGATAATTTTTTAGACCAAAAAATAAAAAAATGTTATATAATATAAATAATCTTTTTAAACAGCTGTTTGTCAAAAATTATTTTCTAAGCAAAATTTCCAGGTTTCTAAGCAAAATTTCCAAGTTTCTAACCTAATATTTTTAAAGTTATAGAAATGAACATAAATATTTTTTTCAACTATTATTTTTTAGTCTATGAATGATCTGAATTCCTATTCATCGCAGGATTCACATTCTTTTCGTTTCTTCTATTTTTTCCACTTAAATGCGAACTTAATTGAAAATTCGGATTAAAAGTTTATTTTCGGTTAAAAAGTTCACGATTAAATTTCAGGTTAAGAATTAATCTTTTTTGGTTAAAAATAGTATTATTTGGTTCAAAATTTAATTATTTTGTTTTAAATTCAACAATTTTGTTGAAAAGTTATCCTTTTTATTTGAAAATTTGTATTTACTATAACATTTTGTTGTTGTTGAAAACTCAACTATTTCGTGGAACATTTGTCCTTTTGTTTGGTTCAAAAGCAACCATTTCGTTGAAAATTTAACTTTTTTGGGAGAATTCAACTGATTTTAATTTTAAATATTTTTTTTTTTTTTTTTGAAAATCTGAACTATAGCATTTTTTGTTGAAAACACAGTCAAATCAAAGTTTTGTCAGCAAGGTTTTATGGTATTGTTCTCTGGGCAGCCCCTCCCCCACTGCAAAGTATTTGGCCCCGGTGGACCAAGAAAGACCATTTCTATGTTTTTTTTGCCGCTGAATCGAAATTTGTGATCGAAATTAAAAAGGAAACACGTTTTTTTACATATTTTTCAATACGAAAATAGGCAAAAAACGCCGTTTTTTGAGGTTAGAAAAAAACCTGAGGGTGATTGCGGAATTCTGACCTTGGATTCGGATTCAGCGACCTAAAATCCGTAGGATGTGACTACTCTGATTTGAAACGCTCAGAGCAAAAGCGAACGAAAAAAAAAACGTACGTAGAAGCGAAGTAAAAAC